>CAUVYM010000731.1:0-18000 GCA_963556165.1 Tipula helvola
TTTCAAATATATTCTGGGAGGAAATTAGATACCTTAAAGCAATGTGGGTGGGGGATTCCGAACCTGATATGGAATATGTATGAATAAATCATTAGATTATAAACAGAAAAAAGTATGGAAAATCGATACTTCAACCCCTATGCCCCCGAAACTAAAAGATTGAGCGCAACTCTTAAACCCAGAAATGAAAAAGCCCAGAATTTGTCAGTAAAGAACAAACAAAAGGATTAAAGCTTATCGAAGAATCAACTGAGAAACCATACGAACTATACCAATCCATAAAATAACCGAAACATTATTAAATATAAAAAAATTTATGACTAAGTTGAACTTAAAATAGATTCAATCTATAAATTCTTAAACCCAATTACATCACAAGTCCAAGTAATACTTAAATCTATTTACCTAAAAAATTTCAAAGAGATTACATTTCTAGGTGTCAGAAAGACCTTTTCGAAAGCCCTTAAACTTGATAACAGAAATACAATTATACATATCGAGATTATAAAGCATATAACTTGTCTTGTAACCTGGCCAAATGTTACGGAATGATTTCTTTGAGCCTCATAGCACTGAGTTACAGGCTTCTTAGCCACAAAGAATTTTAAAAATTGAAAAGAACACTCCTATGTTGTCACAAAACCACGATCGATACATAAAAAGGAATAAGTTTAACACGAATCCCAATAAAGCATTGAGTAAAAGAGTAAACAAACTGAACATCTCTTCTCAATAAAAAGCAAATTAACAATGAATATCTTTCAGAAACTATAGGCTTCATTAATGTTGGTGGATTTACCGACAATAAAGTGGAACTCTTATACGAGAAATGCAATATTCTTAACATCGACATACTTTGTATCGCAGAGACACAGAGAGAATCAATATTAATCCCACCGGGATACATCCTCGTAAGCTTAAAGAAGGGCGTCAAAAAAGACGAAAGCCGATGTCTTATCCATAGAATAGCTATTATTGCGAAAGAAATCTAAAAATAACAAATATTAAACATACATACCTTGGAATAAAAATGTCTACCGAATACCAGGACATATTCTTTATATATAGACCCCCAAATGAGAAAATAGATTTCGAACTGTTCGGGTTAAATGAATTAAACCTACAAAGGAAATGTATAATCGTTGGAGACTTAAACATAAACAGCCACCAATGCCAGAACTTGAATCTTAAAGAATACATGAGAACGTACGAACTTCATTATGACCTTATCACTAGACCAACCTTCTTCGCTCGAGGTATGAACCCGGATCGAATTTTCGTCAATCAATTAATAACAATTTCAACTATTTATAAACTTATGAGATTCGACAACGCACTGATCCTACTAATAAGAAATGCAAATTCAAGCAATCTATAAGTATTATCTATTACCTTGAAAAGTACAGAGAGAAATCAATTGCAATAGTAGATAGATTTGACAAATAACAGATAAGATCAAGACAGAAATACACTTTAGTAATTTCGAACAAGAATTCATAAGAAACATGGACCCAATTAAAATCACAGACAATAACATAAAGAAATAAATTAAAACCAAAGGACTTAAAAACCTATATTTGAACGCGAATGAGAACATAATTAATCAACAGATGGAATACCTATATCTCCTAAAAGAACTAAAGGGAATTAAATCACAAAAGATAGACTGAACCACTTTAAGACTAAAAGAGCAAACGAAGATAATGCTATGTTAAATGGCAAAATGTCTAGAATCCTTATGACAAAAGAAGAATAAATTAAATTAATAAACGAATTTGTCCCTGTAGAAACTGGTTAGAATGTATGTATTGATGTTACAAGTCTGACAAACATTGAGGAAATAGCCATTGAAGAAATATATTACGTCTATGATAACTTAAAGAACAACAAATCAACGGGGTTCCTAGGCTGAAAAATGATTTTTTTTAAGATCTAAAGAGCAATGGAAAAGAATTACTAAGAAAGGCATACAACAATCTTACTAGAGCAGGAAATATACCAGAAAACTGAAGCCGAAATAAACTCGTACCAATACCCAAACCAGACGGTATTTACAGTCCTTTTTCATTGATCGAGAACTTCATACTTCTATAAGAAAAAATCTTACTTTTTAGAATCAAAGAACTTCTTCCAATAAACAAAAGACAAATTGCCTTTAAATCACGAAACACAACACATGACATATATTGGCATTGAATTCCAAGATAAAGAATTGTAAATAGCTTTCCTAGACATTGCCAAAGTATACAACAACGTAATTAGAGCTATACCTTATAAAAATTTAAAACAAAGAAACCTTTCTCAGCAGTACATAGAAATTTTAAAAATCTTGATGGGACACAACTACATTGAACTATAAAACGAAGAAGGAGTTACAAGAAAGAACCTCTACATCGGATTGCCACAGGGCTAAATCCTGAGTCACATTCTAACTAATATTTACATCGACGGAGCGGTGTACATGTCAGACAATACAGAAAATGAAAGAATATTCTTATTCGCCGATGATGTGGCAATTGTAACGAAAAATGAAACCGAACTAACAAAAGACATAGAGAATGTCAAAATACAATGTATAAGCCTTAACCTAAATTTAAAAAATCGTTTATGTTAAACAACAAGGAACAAATAATGGTTGCCTGTGATGTGATTATAAACACCAAGAATTTAAATATCTAGGTATTTATATAGGAATCAAAGGGATTCTCATCACAAGAAACTTAGGGGACCTTAAAGTAATATTAATAACAGAACTGGAGCGATCAGAAACTTATAAAGAAAGTAAAACCGAGCGTTGATAACCAAAAATTATACGTCAAACTCCTCTGTTTCTACACATTTATTAGAACAATCATTGATTACAGATCTAAAATCTTGATTTACAACAATGAGACATTGGAGCGTCTAGAAAGAATCGAGAACAATGGCAGGGACTAATTCTTAATCTACATAAATTTATAAATATGAAAGCTATAAGATCAATGTTAAACCTTGAGTCTTTTCAATTAAGAACAGAAGTGCATACCCATAACATGGCAATTAGAATTGAAGGTCACGAAGAAACAGTCATAAACACTAAATTTTAAAAAGGAAAACAAGACATTTAATAAAAGAAATTCTTAAAATAAACAATGAATTAAAAACTAAGAGTAACTGTGTAAATACCCATTTTAAAATTAGCAAGTATCTGAACACGAAATATGAGAAAGAAGTAATAATGCAAATAAATAACTTGGATGAGAAGAGCAAGAAGAGAATACAAAGAAAAAGAAACCAATGGGAGTTAGTCAGCATGCAAGAGTCTTGCATTAAAAAAACTATTTTTATCTTTATCTAATCTCTGGAAACATAACCAAATAACACGACCTACCGGTAGTAATATTTTTCCTGTGTCCCCATGGAGGCTTTTGTGTTATTACAATAAAAAGATGGATTTGTTGAAAGACAGTTTCAACCAAGGTGGTGTTAATTCTTACAGGAAGATAATGATAGTCCGAACCGTAAAATGTTTATCGCGTTTGCTGTTGTTCATTTCTATCTGTTGGAGCTTTAACACTGTAAAGACGGTTGGACGTTAAAGAGTTTAATTATTGGTTTTTCTTCTTCCTTTTGTCTTGTAACCATTCTTCCAAGTATATCTGGGGTGAAAATATTTTATATATATATTTTCATGTTGGTTCGATTCACACTTTCCGGTTATAATATCAATATTCCGTTACAATCCCCCCACCTTAAAGTCCTGTCAACTCCTGTTGATTTTCTTTTAAAAATTTTACTTCATTTTGAAATTCTTTATTAGTATAAATTCTTTTTAAATTATTCCAATGTGCAATAATCGTTTTTTCTTCGTTAATTTTTTTAATTTTACAACTTCCTACGGAGTTTACTTTTATAACGGTGTAAGGTCCCAACCATTTATGGTCTAACTTGTTTTTTCTTGTTATATTCCTATATAGTACTACATCTCCAATACTAAATTTAGATTTGTTTTTCTTGGTTAGTTTCTTTTGTATCGTTCGGCGTTTATTCATAACTTCCATCTGTATGTCATTAATTCTTTGTATCCTTTCGTTAGGTGATTCTGCGTTCTTGATTTTAGTTTCAGCATATGGTATATTTGGTTTTCTACCGTACAAAAGTTCAAATGGGCTAAAACCAATTGCCTCCTGTGGTCTTATGTTATACTGAAATCTTATCGCTTCTAAACATTCATCCCAATCGCATTTGTTTTTGTCAACATATTTTGCTATTATTCCAATTAGAGTTTTATTAGTTCTCTCGACCAATCCATTTGTTTGTGGTCTGTACGGGCTAGAATATTTCTTATTAATCTTTAGTTTTTCACATAATATGTTAATTGTTTCATTGTTAAATTCTCTTCCATTATCGGTTAATATAAAATTTGGGCATCCATGATTCAAAATTATTTTTTCATATATAAATTTTGCTACAATATCTGCAGTTTTTTCCTTTAATGAGTCCAATTCAATAGTTTTTGTCAGATAATCAATACCAACTATGATATATTTGTTACCTCGTTTTGTTTTATTAAATGGTCCAATTAAATCGATGCCGATTTTTTCAAATGCTTCTCCGACCAAGACCGGATATATACATTTTTCTTTCCTCTTATCATTATATAATGCACATTCTTTGCATGTTTGAATAGTTTTCATTATATCTTCTCTCATTGTAGTCCAAAAGTAATTATTTTTCATAAAATTATATGTTGTTCTAGAATTTGCATGACCAAGTTGATAGTGTATCTCTAATATTAAGGTCGATTTTTCCATTACTACTTCCTGTTGGTCGTCTTCTTCTACTATTTTTCTCCTTTTGTTATAGTCAATACTATAACATTGCATATCGTTATTCTCTACTGGGTTTCGAGATAAGGCATCAGCTACTTTATTAGTTTTTCCTGTTTTATGTTTAATATCAAAATTAAATTCTTGAAGTTTTATAGACCATCTCATTAATTTACTCGAAGTGTTCCTATTATTCATCAAATATGTTACTGCAGTGTTATCTGTTAAAATTGTAAATTTATTTTGTAATAAATAACATCGATAAATCTTTAAAGCGAATAGTACAGCTAAACATTCTAATTCGTATGAGCATAGATTCTTTTCGGATTCTGTTGTTATCCTTGAGCCGTAGCAGATTGCGTGTTCTTTGTTATCGTACATTTGTGTTAATACGGCTGACAATCCGTCCTTAGACGCGTCTGTCGTTACAAAAAATTCTATATTGAAATTTGGTAGTCTCAGTATAGGTTCTGAAATTAATAATTCTTTGATTTTGTTAAAACATTTTTGATCTTCTTCGTTCCATTTAAATTCGTAATTTTTTCTTAATTTTTTAATCAATGGTAATACAATTAACGTGAAATTATAAATAAATCTTCTAAAATATGAACATAATCCAATAAATTGTTGCACTTGCTTAGTACATTTCGGCCTGGGGAAATCTTCGATTGCCCTAGTTTTGCATCTAGAAATTCTAATTCCATTCTTATCAATAATATATCCAAGATAGTTAATTTCTGTTGAAAAAAAAAAGTTGATTTTATGGTTAATTTTAAGATTATATGTCATTAACATTTCGATAACGTTACATATATCATTTATATGATCGTCATTAGATTTCGAAAATATTATTATGTCGTCTAGATATACTAAACAATTCTTTCCTAAATAGTTTTGTAAAATATTATTCATACACCTTTGGAAGGTAGAAGGTGCGTTGCATAGGCCAAATGGCATAACGTTCCATTCGTAAAGTCCGTTATGAGTGATAAAGGCTGTTTTACTTTTGTCTCTTTCTTTCAGTGGTATTTGCCAATATCCACTTTTTAAATCAATAGTGCTAAAAACATAACTTTGTCCAAGTTGGTCTAAAGTTTCATCAATCCTTGGTAATGGGAAACGATCTTTAATTGTTCCCTTATTTAACTGTCTGTAATCAATACAAAATCTTTCGCTGTTATCTTTTTTGCGTATTATAACTACTGGTGAGCTATAATTACTTGCTGAATTACGTATAAGATCTTTGCTTAATAATTCCTGTACATGTTCTTGAATGTTTTCTTTTTGATTCATGTTTGTTCTGTACGGAGGTTGATAACTTTTAAATTTTATTTTATCGTCCAATTTTATTTCGTGTTCAAATGGAATTTTTCGTATTTCTTCTATTTTCAAAATGGTTTTATTTACTTCTACTTTTAGCTTTTCGAGTATTTTAGTATCTTTAACTACACATTTTGAGACTATGTCTTCGAATCTTATAACATTAATTTCATTATTCGGTTTAATCGTTGTGTTTTTATATTCTTTAACATTTGCTATCTTTTCGTTTTTGTTAATCATAATCGTCTCGTTGCTCACATTTTGGACGAATATCCTCTCAGGTGTTTTATTAACATCAAATATTCCGTTTATAGGGTTAAAACGTCTATTTTGTGGTTGTTTCACATATAAAACAGAATTCGTTTCCACTTTGTTGTTTTCAGTGTTTTTTATATATACTTCTATACATTCTTCGGTATTTGGTCGTAGTTTAATTTTGTTTTTCGAGTGTAAAGAAATTTCCTTTGACTTTTGTCTATTTCTTGTATTTATTCGACCAATGGTATGTATCTTTAATTCCTCATATTTCATATCTTTGAGCGGAATTAACATGTTTTCTCGTCCTAAATCAATAATAACCTTGTACTTTGAAAGAAAATTATTTCCTAATAAAAGTTTTTGAGCTGGCATTCTCAATACACAAGCTCCGCAATTAAATGTGTTTCTTCCTATTTTAATTGGTAGTTTGTTAATATGGCCGACTGTTTTAATTGTTTGATTCCCAGCCATTATTAATTCTGTGCTTTTATTCTTGTCAATGCAGATATTTAGTTCTTCTGCCATTTCTTCCGATATAACTGATAGGCTTGCTCCTGTATCGATAATTGTTTCCACAGACTTGTTACCTATAATAACATGACATTTGGCTATATCATAAGTTCTATCGTTTTTAACATCAAATATATTGTATACTTCTTCTTGTTCTCCTTCAAAATATTTTTTAACTTCTCTTGCAAATAATTCGTTTCTTTTTAAAGTTTGGATTGTTTCGTAATATGGTGGTATGTTTTTCATAAAAGATTTTAATGTTTCATTTGGTGTTTTGATATATTTATAAAGATCGGAAATTTTCTTAGGGATTGTAATTCCTATTTTTTTTTCAATTACTCTTATTATTTTGTTCGAGTCTTCGTAATTTTTATTTTTATAATCTTGAGTATTTCTTTTGTTATCCCTGCATTCATTAACAGTATGTCCTATTCTATCACAGTTATAACAGGTGACATTTTTGAGTTTATTATTATATGGGTTCTTGATGTGATTTTGTTTTAACGTAAGAGTAAGGTTTTCGAGAGAATTCATAATTTCTTTGATTCTTGTATTCTCTTCGTCATGTTCTTTTTTATTCTCTTCATATTTATGTGTTTCTGTTACATCTAAGTGTTCAATGACATTCATAAATTCATTAAAACAGTTATTTTTGTTAATTTGTAGCCTAATTAATAGCTTTTCTTTACAATTCATATTTTTAATGATTGTTTGTATAATTAGTTGTTCGTCTAATGAAGACTTTTTTCCTAATAAATACATTTCCCTGCAATAATCTCTAATGCATTGGTTTTTATTCTGAATTTTGGATAAAAAATTCTTGATCTGGGTTGGTCTGTCTATTTCAACGCGACCATATCTCTTAAGCATTAAAATTTTAAAAGTTTCGAATGATGAAGGCTCATCTTCCATTTCATCGTAGAATCTACCTGCCTCTCCTCTTAAAAACGTAGAAGCATACAGTTGTAGATTGTGTTCATTTAATTTTTCATATAGTTTATTGAGATTTCTAAATTGTCTCAGCCAATCATAAACATCTTCATTCTCTCTTCCATAGAAGCATGTTATGTTTGCTTGCATAGTTCCTAAGTTATCCTTAGTGTCCACTGTGCATATTCGTTGAACGTTATTGTTCTTCTTAAGTTCTTTTTCCCATGTTGGTGCTTGGTGTGTTCGTTTCGTTGTCGCCAATTGTAAAGACGGTTGGACGTTAAAGAGTTTAATTATTGGTTTTTCTTCTTCCTTTTGTCTTGTAACCATTCTTCCAAGTATATCTGGGGTGAAAATATTTTATATATATATTTTCATGTTGGTTCGATTCACACTTTCCGGTTATAATATCAATATTCCGTTACAAACACCAATTCAAGAAACAAGTTTTAGTGAAAGACGGCTTCTTGAATCATAAAACAAGGATTTGACTTCAGCAGTATTAACATGTTTCAGAAAAATTATGTGGATGAATTACGTGCTGATGATTTTTTTCGGGAGTAGTCGGTGGTTTTTTTTACTTCACTTACTTTTATTGTTTACTAACAAATGAGGACACTTTGTTAAAAATATAATTATATGGCTGTGTGATATCCTCTGGCCTTATTTTAATCTCACTTTTCATGTGTACATGATTTTATATGACACATCATTGTTTTACGGGATTGAACATGGAACGTATCCACTGTGTAAATCAAGGAATGACTGTACACCTGTCATATGTAAAAAAAATTAAACGGCCGTGTTCTAAAAGTATTTAATTTAATGTTATTGACTTCCGACTTCTTACGTTAAAAAAATGTTTCAACCAATCGATCCGGATCGATACTTTGAAACAAAACTGCTTTCATTCAACTAAACAACGATGTATGTGTGTTTTACATAGTTTGGTTAGAACTTTTAAAAACATTCGTATTAAAACTTTTTTGAATCGGCACTACGAATTCATTCACTAAGAACTCATGGCACAAAGAATTCATGACACAAAGAATTCATGACACAAAGACTTCATGACACAAAGACTTCATGACACAAAGAATTCATTAGCAGCCTTCAATCCTTTTCTCGTTTGCAACAAAGATATACTAGCCGCTGTAGATATCAACATGATGGAGGTGTTTTTAAAGTAACCAAGATGCAATATTTTAATTGATAAAAATGTTCTGCGTTCTAAAATAAGCAATGTAAAATATGTTATAAAACGAATGTTTATGGATTGATAAGCTATAGTGTAGATTTTTCACATAAATAAGGCCTTCTTCAAAACACCAACCTCCAAGGAAAATACTTAATCCGTCCACGTTTTCAACAAATTTATAAACACGTAAATATGACTCCGTGTAATACGCTCTTAAAAATTCAGAAATATAATATTTTCAATATCACGGTTTATATTGCTCGTAATGAAGACAACTTTATAGTAGTACACCCTTATGGTTGTCACCTCCTCTTAGGTGTGACATCTTTATAGTTTTAACCTCCATTATATTATTTTGTAATTTTCAAGCTAAAACAAGTTAATATTTTACAGCATGTATGAGATGTCTTAAATATTGCTCTTATTCAATGTTTAAATATATTTTGTAGGTAGCTTGACAATTACATTAACAACCTTAATTTTTTATGAATATTTTCTAACTTAGAAACCTGAACCTTAGATTTGAGGCATGGATATTTTCTTTTGTTTCTATTCTTTTGGATGCACCTGGTTTGTCAAATAGAATAATTATGTGCAATAAATAGATGTCTAATCCCAGAAAAAAACCCTTTTTAGAGATTAGAAACCTTTTACATTTATTTGTTGATTCATCATTAGACATCCATTAATCATTGTTTATAACAATCTGATTACCAAATCTAACCACCGCCGAATAAAAGTAACGTACACAAAAAATCAACACACCTTTATTCAAAAAAAGAAGGTTCCCCTTAAATTATTGTCATCATAATCCACCCTAGAATTCTCGTAGGAGAACATTTTTTTCATTTTGAGGAGTAAGTTACTGTACCAGTTGTTTTGCTTCATTTTACTTGTCTTAATATTACAATCTTTCTGGGTTTCTGGTTCTTCTTTACTTTTTTTTGGTCCTTTATAGTGTTCTAAATTCATTATTTACAAAAATCCGGGATATTAAATATTATTGACGTGTTAAATTAAAATCTCATTAATCCTTAAAAAGCTTTAATTTAAAAAAAGGATAATGGAAAATTTACAATTAATTGGTTTATAAGGATGATGTAACTTTAATGTTCTTAAGTGTCCATTGTTTCTTGTGAAACATTTTGTAAATTTTAAGAGTTGGTTGAATCTAATATTTTAAGGATGAAATCTCTCTTGCAAATTAAAAGATTTTAAACGAATACATGAAGAGTTCTCTCTAAACACATTCACAAAGCATAACAATTATCTGTAAATACCTCTTAGAATGCCAATCAAAAGTGATAACCGTACAACTACAGTCAAAAACTTATACAATTTCCAATAGGCTTTGACACGTTTCCTTTTTTTAATATGTCTGAATATTGGAAGATTAACACGTTTATAAAGAGGTTGGTAACAAAAGCAGGTCATTTTTTTGGCTTTTGTTTTTGCAGAGCTTCAACGTTTAATTTTTCGGAAGCCCAAGGGGGTTTCATACCCTTGGTGCGAATAAATAATGATGTCCTGGTTACAGTGGACCGTGTAATTAACGGTTTACTAAATGTCGTTATAAAATAATAGCAAACCGAAAACCATGGCAAAGTTTATGAATATTGGCATTGTGCTAAGAAAAACAAAAACTTTCAGGGATTAAATTTACACGAAGTATTACTTTTTTAACATGTTAAAAGAGTAAAATATAAAGAGTTTGTTTTGGAAGGTATAAAACAAAAAACTTGTTGTAATTGAAAAGAAAACTGTAATAAAAGGCATCGATAATGTGCCCCTTTTTTATAAATGTTGTATTTTGACTTTTTGTTTAAAAAAAATGGACTTAAAACAAAAATAACACTCACAGACATTAAATCGTAAAAATAAATAACCCATGAAATTTTTTTAATCTTTAGAATGAACCTAAAAATAATAGATCTGATATTTCTACAGAATTTGACACAACAATACAATTTTTCACAGAATAAAAATTTCATAAAAAATTCTATAATATGTGTGGAGAAGAAAAGCTACTCGTAAATGATTCCTTATGTATGAATCTTTGGTCTTCTAGTGTAAAATGCCTAAAATAAATTTTATAAAAAAATAATTTTAGGTATGTTACGCTAGAAGAACCAAAATAAAATTAAAAAAAAGTAGAACCCTCATGGAAAGCACCATATCTTTTTTAAATCCAATATTTTCGGAAATTGAATGCCTATTTGATTTTCTTCTAGAAAACAGCATCCTTCCAGCCTCTAAAAGATGTGAAAGTTGCGGTAGTTTAGTTTACTTAAAACTATATAAATTAACAGGGAGAACTACAATAATGTATCACTGTCAAACGAAAGGATGCCAAAAAAAGAACTTCCATCATCAATACAAAGATGCCGTTGGTTCAATACGTGCATATAGTGTATTTGTTAATTTCAGGGGCAAGCTATAAACAATTGAAATGGTGGCATGGAATTGCTGACACTACAATTACAACATTGAAGAAAAAGCTAAACGTGGTGTTTATCAAATATTTGGAGGTTAGGCCTGTATTTTTAGGAGGTGTAAATAAAATTGTTGAAGTAGACGAATCAGTTTTAAGCAGACGAGGTGTAATTATAAATCAAACACAAACTTCTGATCTTGAACCGGATACTGTTTGGATCCTAGGAGCAATTGACAATTCACCAGAAAAGAATTTCTTCATAAAACGAGTTGAAACTAGAACAATCAATGTGTTAACAAATACACTGGAAGGAAATATTTTGATAGAAAGCCTATTACATAGCGATGGATTTGCTTCATATCCAAGAGTTGATACCAATTTAGTAATTAAACATCATGCAGTGAATCATAGTGTATGATTTGTAGCCCCGGATAGAACACATACAAACAACATTGAGGGGTTTTGGTCTCATCTCAAAGGTTCAATGCGAAGAGAAAATGGTGTTAAAAGAGAAAATATAGATACTTGGTTTATTGACTATACATTTAAAAGAAGATTTTTGATGCATGCCTCCCGAGAAGAATTTAAGGAAGTTTTTTGTAACTTTTTACGATATTTGTTTGAATAAACTCAATTCATCTTAATAATTTAGCAAACAACATTAAAAATAATATAACACTAAAATACTTTTATTTTTTTTAGATTTCTTTTTTTTTATTTTTTTTTCAAGCAAGGGGGGTATTGCATTTAGGCATCTTTCACTAGAAGACCCTGAATCTTCATCAATATAGCTGCAACAACATTTTATGCAACACAGCACAAAGATGGTTTGAAGGTACAGAATTTACAATATTCTGATTGACGAATATTTATATATGTAGAAAAAAACTATACTTACAATATTTATACTAATGTGTTAACGTCTGCATCTATTATAGATAGGATCAAAAGAATCATTCTTTATTTCATTGAAGGATATAATAAAACTGAACAGGTTATCCTCGGACAAAACAACACTTCGATACAAGTGATTAAACCATACTCATCAAAGGAAAATTGATTAGAAACCCATTCACGTCGAAGTAATATATAAAAGGTGCCACATGATCAGTGGATACAATAGAAGAAGGAATTTATAGAATTGCACTAGAGATTATACAAGATAGGAAAATCTTACCTCTTTTTTTAAAATGAACGAAAGTTTAATAAAAACGGATGGGCACAAACCTTATCCCGCGACTTTTGCGAGCATAAAAGGGAATTATTGCATTTTCACCATTCAGAAGTATTTAAAGACATGGATGGTTATTTCACGAATTTACTAGAAAATGTATTGTAGAATTTAAAGAATAATATAATGAAAAGAAAGGTGATTCAAAAAAAGAGCATTACTGAATATATCGACGAATTTAAAAGGTTGATTAAATATACACGAGTTAAAACCGGCGAAAAATAAAGAGTTGATTTTTTAGAAGTACTAAAAGTGTTCTTCACTATTTAAATATTGTTAGCTAGGGGGGTATAAACCAAAAAAAATACCTGCCACAAACAGGAGAGCGGTATTTGTCAATAATAAAGACAACTTAAAATGCATGGTTAGTGACAAAATTGATAACTCCTGACAGGTGATGAGGGCGTACGTAACTAAAAATAGCAAACCCTCCCTTATTTCTTGTTTGTTGATTTAGTGAATAGGGAAATATTAATATTATTTATAGGGTATGTACATCGGTGTGTCTTAATGGTTATAACTTGTGTTCAAACACATATTTTAACTACCTATAATCAAAGATAATTGAACCAGTATCTGATTCAACTTGTCTGTTTTCATTCAAAGTTTTGTCTCTGTTTTGAATTCAATAAAAAACACAACTTGTAAGGAAGAAACTCTCATCAATATTACTGGTTCCTGGTTAATATAAACGATCTAATCCCAGATATTCGTATTATGACTTCTCTCCTCCGTATCTAAATTCTTTGAATTGAAGACGTTCTTAATTTTTAATAAAAACAATGTATTCCGAACAAAAATATTAACCTAGCACATAGAGATATTCTTGTCATTCTTATGCGATCACTGTCATATTGAAAGATGAGAACCGAATACTTTTAAATGTCAACCAAGATTGATCTGTTTCCACATTTTTGTCTGCAATAAGACAGTTATTGATAAAATATTTACAACGACCTGAATACCACTCACCATTTTTTGGTATATCCACGGTTTTAATGAATGATATGTTTGATGCCATATCTTGGATATAGAAGTATTTTAAATAAATGGAATGTATTGTTTCTAAATTACAGATCTAATGGTAGATTACTAGTTGGTTGTTTGTATAGAAAATCTAAACTCGGATTTTGATACTGCGACCCAAATTTTAATCGTAAATTTTGGGATTGAATGGAAGAACCCCCAAAATTGAAAATTTATCATTTAATTATGTGACGGATCTTAATACCAATAAAGAAAACAGTGACGGTTTTGTGGAGAGGGAAGAAATTGATGGGAGTGATGTAGTAAATTGTATAATTTTTTTAATGTGCAAGGTTTTGAAAATGTTTGCTTATAAGTTAATTTTATAAATTTTACGGTTATATGAGAAAAATGGTTTATGAACCACCAATCGTGGCTAAAGATGAAAAGGAGATACTCGGTGTTAATCATTGCCGTATGCCCGAAAGTTGAATGGAATATTGAAATTCGTCCTTTTATTACAAAAATTAATATCGGAAAACCGGGTTATTGCTGAGAACCCAAACAAAGAAATGGTTTTCAAGTCTTGTAAAGGATGTTGTGAATCAGAAACAAGATTTATGGTTGGAGAAATACCGACATTACTATTCACAAGCAAGGTTGTGATAACCTACCCGACAAGGTAATACAGTTAGACTAACATGGTCTCAAAATAACCGCTCCTCATCCAAATGTGTAAGGAAATCAATAACATTGTTTGGATTGCGATAGAGATATTGGATAAAGTATTTTGTTCAATAAATTGGTCAACAAAATGAAATAGCTCCCTAAATTTTATCGGCGTCTTACCGGTTCCAACAAACGTGAACGGAGCTGACAATACACATCTCCTAAAAATCAAACATATCTGAGCGGTTAATTCGCTTTGTATTTGTTTTACAAATAAAATACAACCTTCTTGTTTAAATTTTCAAATTACAAGCACTGGTCTGTTAATGAATATTAAGCATGTACTTGGTTAGGTTAGGGTACATCGTTTCACAACCTTGAACGTGGTTTGTCAATCAACGTTTATCAGAAGAACTTTCTTTTGTTTTATTAACGATTTTCCTGTGATGGTATTTTGGGATACCGTTGTTTTTTAGTTTTAAATAATTATATTGTATATAAATCAACCCACCTTGCTTCATTCTCATGACCACAAAAGTGTTATTCAAACTTCTTTACGCAAGACCTTCCTTATTCTCTCTGTCAAACAGATCAAACCATTTATTTTGGTTGGTAACTGCTTTACTTTTTGATTACGCTTTCGAAAAAAGAGCTGTTAATTTATTTATTCAACTTTATTTATCTTGTAGATTCCTTCATCCATTTTGTGTCAACAAAAAATCATTGGTAAGTTAAGGAGACTCAACCGTACACGAAGCATTCGGATGCCCAAATCCTTTAATTACATTTCTATAATTTTTCCCGACTTTCATCGCTGACTCATAAAATACTTGTCTCGATGATAATTTAGATCTGAATATATTCATCCACTCGTTTTCGTATTCCGAACATGTAATTGTTTAAGATTTTCGTCTTCTAATACCTTTCGTTATAAATCGTGTTGCGCTGTTCAATTTACTTGGTTGTAAAAATAAATCTTATTTAATTTGCGTGACTGGCAAATAGGATTAGGAGTCAAACAAGATTCATCGGCAACAGAATTCAAAACTTAACCTTATTTTTAACAGGAAGGCTATCTTGACTACATATACAAGCAATGTCGACTTTTCATCTAAAAAGAATTCATTTCCGATAACAAAATATTTTCTCAAAATCTAAACCCGGTCCGATTTACTAACGAGTTTATTCAACGAAAGATACTCAAGAAAAATCTTAATTGAATATATTTTTTTACGATTTAAATTGAATTATTCCAAGATGTCATCTAAAAAATAAACTCAGCCAAATGTGAGAATCGTTCTCGTAGATTTGATTTGAAAAGGTTTTTAAATAACCAAGCCTAACTTAAATAATCAAGCCTAACTTAAAAAAACAATGTGGTTCTTTCTAAGGTCAACTCTCAACTTCTTTTTTATTTCGATCATTCGAATGTATCAAAACATTAAAATAAATCAAATCTTTCTGTCTCCCGCAAATTTTTTAAATTCTTTAGTCAAGAGTGGATTTTTAAAAGATCTCTTAAAACATTTTAGTGGTAATTAAATCTCTTAAAAATTATTAATTTTCCTGGAAATTAACAGATCTCACAATTCGTTCATTAATTCTCACAATTCATTCATTTATTCTTTGATCGTACATTGATACATGTATAATCTTCATGAACTGCGCATTTATTTTCACGATTGTATGTTAATAAAAGCTTCAACCAATCTAACCCTAATCTCTTAGTAGTATCCCCGTGTTCTTAGACCCACAATCTATACAAATAGTAAATGAATATCAATTTAGGTTTAAAAACACGCGGGTTTTACTCAAAAAAGTTTATATTACTTTTTCTGCCCCCTTACATATGAAACACAAGAGACCTATATTAATAATACTCTTCCTTATAACAACATCCATTGTCTACGTGTTAGGTTACTTATGGTTGTCCTTCATAGTTCTATTTATAATGGCCTCTTGGCTGAAGAAGAGGGACGTAATTTCCATGTTCATTTTGATCCTGTTGATCTATTTCTTCAACAATGAGATACAGGAATATGTTATAGAAAGATGTCGTAATAAAGGGGCATGGCCGAAGTGTGGGAAGAAGCTTCTTAGCAGTGAGGATAAAATGATAGAATCAGATGAAGATGAAATGATAGTATCTGATGAAGATATAAGCTCTGCAAGCGCTTTGGAAGATACAAGCTCTGCAAGCGACTTCGGAGATACAAGCTCTGTAAGCGGGTTCGAAGGTTTCACGCTTGAGGAGGCAATGAATTATGTAAGTAAGCCTGGTCAAGAAGATAGTAGTAGCGTAGGAGAAAATAATTTATCGGATGATCAAGGAGAGATGTTTCCTAATTTTGATTCGGGTGATAATTACATAAGGTACAATGGAAAATAAATTAAAGTGTATAGTGATAATATATTTTATTGAGTGTGATAAGAAAGTTTTTATCTGAAAATATTTTATTCTGTCTAATCAATCCGACTGTTCATCTAATCAATCCGTCTATCTAATCAATCCGACCTGTCTAATCAATCCGTCTGTCTAATCAATCCGTCTATCTATTCAACCCATCCGACTTACTAACCCACTTAACATATTCCTCCAAACACTTCTCAAACCCACTAACCACTAAATTCTCCTCAACCCAATTAGCCATCCTCTTCCCACGATACCTACTATCCAACAACACCACAGTCCTCTGCATGTCTGATCACTCTCCCGATCGCCTGATTCACAGCCTTCAGTGCCTGGTTTTCGTACCACCCCTGGCTTTCTTTCTTTATCTTTACTACCACGTCCCCTAACGATGGGTAGGGATCCCTACTCCTATAACCAGCCTACACAGCCTGTCTCTGAAATCAATCCCTTCTGCCATCCTTCCTCTATAAACACACAACAAGAGTGCTTTCCCACTTTCTGCTTCCCTTTTAAATATATTAATGTCTTCTTCATTAAAGTGTTTACACTTTAAAAAGGGTTTAATTCTATTAATTAAAGAGTAAGAGGATAGGAACACTAAGACTCCCCCCTGGTCACTTTATAAAGTTCCTCTATCATAAAACAGATTTCCTTAAAATATCCGTCATTCGTGTTAATAAAGTACCAATTATTTCCTTGTTCTTAAAGGAAATAACTTTCCTTACAAAAATGTTCTCTTTTTTTACAACGTGAGAAGTTATTGCCTTGTTAATAAATTTGTGTTTCAGTTCCTTCTCAAAGAATGGAATGTCTCCGATAGTTCCACTTAAAAGGATCACAGATAGGTTGTTCTTGATTAATGCATTAAATAAAACACTTACGTCTATTAAAGGATTTTAATGCAAAAGGGTCTACTGATAAAATGTATTTATTCTCTGTTATTATTATTGTAGTAATAAATAATAATAATTCTAATTTGTTATAACAGGTTAATTCTATTTCCTTATCTAAATTGTATATAATGTTCTTATAACCATTTATTGGATTAAATTGAAATACTTTTTAAATAAAATATTTAATTCTTTTTCTCTTATTATAACAGTATTGTTCTCTTGTTCCTTATAATTATTATAACTATTATTATTATAATTATTCTTATAATCTAATTCTTTGTTATTATAATTCTCATTAGACTTGATCCTTTTGGATGGGTTCAAGTCCTCAAAAATAGTGGCAAGCCCTTTTAAGAATTCTATTAAAGGT
>CAUVYM010000732.1:0-63186 GCA_963556165.1 Tipula helvola
CAAATAAATTCTGATAATCTAGAGCATCGATTAAGCCAATAAAATAATAAAATTTTAACAAAAAATTTGTTTGCACAAAATTACGGTCTCGTAGTATACTACGTAGTACAGTACGCCACCGAAAGAGCACGCATTTATTAAATGTGTTTATATAAATTTATATTAAAATTACTTTTTATCATAATTCTGATAATCTAGAGCATCGATTAAGCCAATAAAATAATAAAATTTTAACAAAAAATTTGTTTGCACAAAATTACGGTCTCGTAGTATACTACGTAGTACAGTACGCCACCGAAAGAGCACGCATTTATTAAATGTGTTTATATAAATTTATATTAAAATTATTTTTATCATAATTCTGATAATCTAGAGCATCGATTAAGCCAATAAAATAATAAAATTTTAACAAAAAATTTGTTTGCACAAAATTACGGTCTCGTAGTATACTACGTAGTACAGTACGCCACCGAAAGAGCACGCATTTATTAAATGTGTTTATATAAATTTATATTAAAATTATTTTTATCATAATTCTGATAATCTAGAGCATCGATTAAGCCAATAAAATAATAAAATTTTAACAAAAAATTTGTTTGCACAAAATTACGGTCTCGTAGTATACTACGTAGTACAGTACGCCACCGAAAGAGCACGCATTTATTAAATGTGTTTATATAAATTTATATTAAAATTATTTTTATCATAATTCTGATAATCTAGAGCATCGATTAAGCCAATAAAATAATAAAATTTTAACAAAAAATTTGTTTGCACAAAATTACGGTCTCGTAGTATACTACGTAGTACAGTACGCCACCGAAAGAGCACGCATTTATTAAATGTGTTTATATAAATTTATATTAAAATTATTTTTATCATAATTCTGATAATCTAGAGCATCGATTAAGCCAATAAAATAATAAAATTTTAACAAAAAATTTGTTTGCACAAAATTACGGTCTCGTAGTATACTACGTAGTACAGTACGCCACCGAAAGAGCACGCATTTATTAAATGTGTTTATATAAATTTATATTAAAATTATTTTTATCATAATTCTGATAATCTAGAGCATCGATTAAGCCAATAAAATAATAAAATTTTAACAAAAAATTTGTTTGCACAAAATTACGGTCTCGTAGTATACTACGTAGTACAGTACGCCACCGAAAGAGCACGCATTTATTAAATGTGTTTATATAAATTTATATTAAAATTATTTTTATCATAATTCTGATAATCTAGAGCATCGATTAAGCCAATAAAATAATAAAATTTTAACAAAAAATTTGTTTGCACAAAATTACGGTCTCGTAGTATACTACGTAGTACAGTACGCCACCGAAAGAGCACGCATTTATTAAATGTGTTTATATAAATTTATATTAAAATTATTTTTATCATAATTCTGATAATCTAGAGCATCGATTAAGCCAATAAAATAATAAAATTTTAACAAAAAATTTGTTTGCACAAAATTACGGTCTCGTAGTATACTACGTAGTACAGTACGCCACCGAAAGAGCACGCATTTATTAAATGTGTTTATATAAATTTATATTAAAATTATTTTTATCATAATTCTGATAATCTAGAGCATCGATTAAGCCAATAAAATAATAAAATTTTAACAAAAAATTTGTTTGCACAAAATTACGGTCTCGTAGTATACTACGTAGTACAGTACGCCACCGAAAGAGCACGCATTTATTAAATGTGTTTATATAAATTTATATTAAAATTATTTTTATCATAATTCTGATAATCTAGAGCATCGATTAAGCCAATAAAATAATAAAATTTTAACAAAAAATTTGTTTGCACAAAATTACGGTCTCGTAGTATACTACGTAGTACAGTACGCCACCGAAAGAGCACGCATTTATTAAATGTGTTTATATAAATTTATATTAAAATTATTTTTATCATAATTCTGATAATCTAGAGCATCGATTAAGCCAATAAAATATTAAAATTTTAACAAAAAATTTGTTTGCACAAAATTATGGTCTCGTAGTATACTACGTAGTACAGTACGCCACCGAAAGAGCACGCATTTATTAAATGTGTTTATATAAATTTATATTAAAATTATTTTTATCATAATTCTGATAATCTAGAGCATCGATTAAGCCAATAAAATAATAAAATTTTAACAAAAAATTTGTTTGCACAAAATTACGGTCTCGTAGTATACTACGTAGTACAGTACGCCACCGAAAGAGCACGCATTTATTAAATGTGTTTATATGAATTTATATTAAAATTATTTTTATCATAATTCTGATAATCTAGAGCATCGATTAAGCCAATAAAATAATAAAATTTTAACAAAAAATTTGTTTGCACAAAATTACGGTCTCGTAGTATACTACGTAGTACAGTACGCCACCGAAAGAGCACGCATTTATTAAATGTGTTTATATAAATTTATATTAAAATTATTTTTATCATAATTCTGATAATCTAGAGCATCGATTATGCCAATAAAATATTAAAATTTTAACAAAAAATTTGTTTGCACAAAATTATGGTCTCGTAGTATACTACGTAGTACAGTACGCCACCGAAAGAGCACGCATTTATTAAATGTGTTTATATAAATTTATATTAAAATTATTTTTATCATAATTCTGATAATCTAGAGCATCGATTAAGCCAATAAAATAATAAAATTTTAACAAAAAATTTGTTTGCACAAAATTACGGTCTCGTAGTATACTACGTAGTACAGTACGCCACCGAAAGAGCACGCATTTATTAAATGTGTTTATATAAATTTATATTAAAATTATTTTTATCATAATTCTGATAATCTA
Source organism: Tipula helvola (assembly GCA_963556165.1). Classification (NCBI taxonomy): domain Eukaryota; kingdom Metazoa; phylum Arthropoda; class Insecta; order Diptera; family Tipulidae; genus Tipula; species Tipula helvola. Next base: position 2,823 of record CAUVYM010000732.1, read on the forward strand.
GAGCATCGATTAAGCCAATAAAATAATGAAATTTTAACAAAAAATTTGTTTGAACAAAATTACGATCTCGTAGTATACTACGTGGTACGGTACGCCACCGAAAGAGCACGCATTTATTAAATGTGTTTATATAAATTTATATTAAAATTATTTTTATCATAATTCTGATAATCTAGAGCATCGATTAAGCCAATAAAATAATAAAATTTTAACAAAAAATTTGTTTGCACAAAATTACGGTCTCGTAGTATACTACGTAGTACAGTACGCCACCGAAAGAGCACGCATTTATTAAATGTGTTTATATAAATTTATATTAAAATTATTTTTATCATAATTCTGATAATCTAGAGCATCGATTAAGCCAATAAAATAATAAAATTTTAACAAAAAATTTGTTTGCACAAAATTACGGTCTCGTAGTATACTACGTAGTACAGTACGCCACCGAAAGAGCACGCATTTATTAAATGTGTTTATATAAATTTATATTAAAATTATTTTTATCATAATTCTGATAATCTAGAGCATCGATTAAGCCAATAAAATAATAAAATTTTAACAAAAAATTTGTTTGCACAAAATTACGGTCTCGTGGTATACTACGTAGTACAGTACGCCACCGAAAGAGCACGCATTTATTAAATGTGTTTATATAAATTTATAATAAAATTATTTTTATCATAATTCTGATAATCTAGAGCATCGATTAAGCCAATAAAATAATAAAATTTTAACAAAAAATTTGTTTGCACAAAATTACGGTCTCGTAGTATACTACGTAGTACAGTACGCCACCGAAAGAGCACGCATTTATTAAATGTGTTTATATAAATTTATAATAAAATTATTTTTATCATAATTCTGATAATCTAGAGCATCGATTAAGCCAATAAAATAATAAAATTTTAACAAAAAATTTGTTTGCACAAAATTACGGTCTCGTAGTATACTACGTAGTACAGTACGCCACCGAAAGAGCACGCATTTATTAAATGTGTTTATATAAATTTATATTAAAATTATTTTTATCATAATTCTGATAATCTAGAGCATCGATTAAGCCAATAAAATAATAAAATTTTAACAAAAAATTTGTTTGCACAAAATTACGGTCTCGTAGTATACTACGTAGTACAGTACGCCACCGAAAGAGCACGCATTTATTAAATGTGTTTATATAAATTTATATTAAAATTATTTTTATCATAATTCTGATAATCTAGAGCATCGATTAAGCCAATAAAATAATAAAATTTTAACAAAAAATTTGTTTGCACAAAATTACGGTCTCGTAGTATACTACGTAGTACAGTACGCCACCGAAAGAGCACGCATTTATTAAATGTGTTTATATAAATTTATATTAAAATTATTTTTATCATAATTCTGATAATCTAGAGCATCGATTAAGCCAATAAAATATTAAAATTTTAACAAAAAATTTGTTTGCACAAAATTATGGTCTCGTAGTATACTACGTAGTACAGTACGCCACCGAAAGAGCACGCATTTATTAAATGTGTTTATATAAATTTATATTAAAATTATTTTTATCATAATTCTGATAATCTAGAGCATCGATTAAGCCAATAAAATAATAAAATTTTAACAAAAAATTTGTTTGCACAAAATTACGGTCTCGTAGTATACTACGTAGTACAGTACGCCACCGAAAGAGCACGCATTTATTAAATGTGTTTATATGAATTTATATTAAAATTATTTTTATCATAATTCTGATAATCTAGAGCATCGATTAAGCCAATAAAATAATAAAATTTTAACAAAAAATTTGTTTGCACAAAATTACGGTCTCGTAGTATACTACGTAGTACAGTACGCCACCGAAAGAGCACGCATTTATTAAATGTGTTTATATAAATTTATATTAAAATTATTTTTATCATAATTCTGATAATCTAGAGCATCGATTAAGCCAATAAAATATTAAAATTTTAACAAAAAATTTGTTTGCACAAAATTATGGTCTCGTAGTATACTACGTAGTACAGTACGCCACCGAAAGAGCACGCATTTATTAAATGTGTTTATATAAATTTATATTAAAATTATTTTTATCATAATTCTGATAATCTAGAGCATCGATTAAGCCAATAAAATAATAAAATTTTAACAAAAAATTTGTTTGCACAAAATTACGGTCTCGTAGTATACTACGTAGTACAGTACGCCACCGAAAGAGCACGCATTTATTAAATGTGTTTATATAAATTTATATTAAAATTATTTTTATCATAATTCTGATAATCTAGAGCATCGATTAAGCCAATAAAATAATAAAATTTTAACAAAAAATTTGTTTGAACAAAATTACGATCTCGTAGTATACTACGTAGTACGGTACGCCACCGAAAGAGCACGCATTTATTAAATGTGTTTATATAAATTTATATTAAAATTATTTTTATCATAATTCTGATAATCTAGAGCATCGATTAAGCCAATAAAATAATAAAATTTTAACAAAAAATTTGTTTGCACAAAATTACGGTCTCGTAGTATACTACGTAGTACAGTACGCCACCGAAAGAGCACGCATTTATTAAATGTGTTTATATAAATTTATATTAAAATTATTTTTATCATAATTCTGATAATCTAGAGCATCGATTAAGCCAATAAAATAATAAAATTTTAACAAAAAATTTGTTTGCACAAAATTACGGTCTCGTAGTATACTACGTAGTACAGTACGCCACCGAAAGAGCACGCATTTATTAAATGTGTTTATATAAATTTATATTAAAATTATTTTTATCATAATTCTGATAATCTAGAGCATCGATTAAGCCAATAAAATAATAAAATTTTAACAAAAAATTTGTTTGAACAAAATTATGATCTCGTAGTATACTACGTAGTACGGTACGCCACCGAAAGAGCACGCATTTATTAAATGTGTTTATATAAATTTATATTAAAATTATTTTTATCATAATTCTGATAATCTAGAGCATCGATTAGGCCAATAAAATAATAAAATTTTAACAAAAAATTTGTTTGCACAAAATTACGGTCTCGTAGTATACTACGTAGTACAGTACGCCACCGAAAGAGCACGCATTTATTAAATGTGTTTATATAAATTTATATTAAAATTATTTTTATCATAATTCTGATAATCTAGAGCATCGATTAAGCCAATAAAATAATAAAATTTTAACAAAAAATTTGTTTGAACAAAATTACGATTTCGTAGTATACTACGTAGTACGGTACGCCACCGAAAGAGCACGCATTTATTAAATGTGTTTATATAAATTTATATTAAAATTATTTTTATCATAATTCTGATAATCTAGAGCATCGATTAAGCCAATAAAATAATAAAATTTTAACAAAAAATTTGTTTGCACAAAATTACGGTCTCGTAGTATACTACGTAGTACAGTACGCCACCGAAAGAGCACGCATTTATTAAATGTGTTTATATAAATTTATATTAAAATTATTTTTATCATAATTCTGATAATCTAGAGCATCGATTAAGCCAATAAAATAATAAAATTTTAACAAAAAATTTGTTTGAACAAAATTACGGTCTCGTAGTATACTACGTAGTACAGTACGCCACCGAAAGAGCACGCATTTATTAAATGTGTTTATATAAATTTATATTAAAATTATTTTTATCATAATTCTGATAATCTAGAGCATCGATTAAGCCAATAAAATAATAAAATTTTAACAAAAAATTTGTTTGCACAAAATTACGGTCTCGTAGTATACTACGTAGTACAGTACGCCACCGAAAGAGCACGCATTTATTAAATGTGTTTATATAAATTTATATTAAAATTATTTTTATCATAATTCTGATAATCTAGAGCATCGATTAAGCCAATAAAATATTAAAATTTTAACAAAAAATTTGTTTGCACAAAATTATGGTCTCGTAGTATACTACGTAGTACAGTACGCCACCGAAAGAGCACGCATTTATTAAATGTGTTTATATAAATTTATATTAAAATTATTTTTATCATAATTCTGATAATCTAGAGCATCGATTAAGCCAATAAAATAATAAAATTTTAACAAAAAATTTGTTTGCACAAAATTACGGTCTCGTAGTATACTACGTAGTACAGTACGCCACCGAAAGAGCACGCATTTATTAAATGTGTTTATATGAATTTATATTAAAATTATTTTTATCATAATTCTGATAATCTAGAGCATCGATTAAGCCAATAAAATAATAAAATTTTAACAAAAAATTTGTTTGCACAAAATTACGGTCTCGTAGTATACTACGTAGTACAGTACGCCACCGAAAGAGCACGCATTTATTAAATGTGTTTATATGAATTTATATTAAAATTATTTTTATCATAATTCTGATAATCTAGAGCATCGATTAAGCCAATAAAATAATAAAATTTTAACAAAAAATTTGTTTGCACAAAATTACGGTCTCGTAGTATACTACGTAGTACAGTACGCCACCGAAAGAGCACGCATTTATTAAATGTGTTTATATAAATTTATATTAAAATTATTTTTATCATAATTCTGATAATCTAGAGCATCGATTAAGCCAATAAAATAATAAAATTTTAACAAAAAATTTGTTTGCACAAAATTATGGTCTCGTAGTATACTACGTAGTACAGTACGCCACCGAAAGAGCACGCATTTATTAAATGTGTTTATATAAATTTATATTAAAATTATTTTTATCATAATTCTGATAATCTAGAGCATCGATTAAGCCAATAAAATAATAAAATTTTAACAAAAAATTTGTTTGCACAAAATTACGGTCTCGTAGTATACTACGTAGTACAGTACGCCACCGAAAGAGCACGCATTTATTAAATGTGTTTATATAAATTTATATTAAAATTATTTTTATCATAATTCTGATAATCTAGAGCATCGATTAAGCCAATAAAATAATAAAATTTTAACAAAAAATTTGTTTGCACAAAATTACGGTCTCGTAGTATACTACGTAGTACAGTACGCCACCGAAAGAGCACGCATTTATTAAATGTGTTTATATAAATTTATATTAAAATTATTTTTATCATAATTCTGATAATCTAGAGCATCGATTAAGCCAAGAAAATATTAAAATTTTAACAAAAAATTTGTTTGCACAAAATTATGGTCTCGTAGTATACTACGTAGTACAGTACGCCACCGAAAGAGCACGCATTTATTAAATGTGTTTATATAAATTTATATTAAAATTATTTTTATCATAATTCTGATAATCTAGAGCATCGATTAAGCCAATAAAATAATAAAATTTTAACAAAAAATTTGTTTGCACAAAATTACGGTCTCGTAGTATACTACGTAGTACAGTACGCCACCGAAAGAGCACGCATTTATTAAATGTGTTTATATGAATTTATATTAAAATTATTTTTATCATAATTCTGATAATCTAGAGCATCGATTAAGCCAATAAAATAATAAAATTTTAACAAAAAATTTGTTTGCACAAAATTACGGTCTCGTAGTATACTACGTAGTACAGTACGCCACCGAAAGAGCACGCATTTATTAAATGTGTTTATATAAATTTATATTAAAATTATTTTTATCATAATTCTGATAATCTAGAGCATCGATTAAGCCAATAAAATAATCAAATTTTAACAAAAAATTTGTTTGCACAAAATTACGGTCTCGTAGTATACTACGTAGTACAGTACGCCACCGAAAGAGCACGCATTTATTAAATGTGTTTATATAAATTTATATTAAAATTATTTTTATCATAATTCTGATAATCTAGAGCATCGATTAAGCCAATAAAATAATAAAATTTTAACAAAAAATTTGTTTGAACAAAATTACGATCTCGTAGTATACTACGTAGTACGGTACGCCACCGAAAGAGCACGCATTTATTAAATGTGTTTATATAAATTTATATTAAAATTATTTTTATCATAATTCTGATAATCTAGAGCATCGATTAAGCCAATAAAATAATAAAATTTTAACAAAAAATTTGTTTGCACAAAATTACGGTCTCGTAGTATACTACGTAGTACAGTACGCCACCGAAAGAGCACGCATTTATTAAATGTGTTTATATAAATTTATATTAAAATTATTTTTATCATAATTCTGATAATCTAGAGCATCGATTAAGCCAATAAAATAATCAAATTTTAACAAAAAATTTGTTTGCACAAAATTACGGTCTCGTAGTATACTACGTAGTACAGTACGCCACCGAAAGAGCACGCATTTATTAAATGTGTTTATATAAATTTATATTAAAATTATTTTTATCATAATTCTGATAATCTAGAGCATCGATTAAGCCAATAAAATAATAAAATTTTAACAAAAAATTTGTTTGCACAAAATTACGGTCTCGTAGTATACTACGTAGTACAGTACGCCACCGAAAGAGCACGCATTTATTAAATGTGTTTATATAAATTTATATTAAAATTATTTTTATCATAATTCTGATAATCTAGAGCATCGATTAAGCCAATAAAATAATAAAATTTTAACAAAAAATTTGTTTGCACAAAATTACGGTCTCGTAGTATACTACGTAGTACAGTACGCCACCGAAAGAGCACGCATTTATTAAATGTGTTTATATAAATTTATATTAAAATTATTTTTATCATAATTCTGATAATCTAGAGCATCGATTAAGCCAAGAAAATATTAAAATTTTAACAAAAAATTTGTTTGCACAAAATTATGGTCTCGTAGTATACTACGTAGTACAGTACGCCACCGAAAGAGCACGCATTTATTAAATGTGTTTATATAAATTTATATTAAAATTATTTTTATCATAATTCTGATAATCTAGAGCATCGATTAAGCCAATAAAATAATAAAATTTTAACAAAAAATTTGTTTGCACAAAATTACGGTCTCGTAGTATACTACGTAGTACAGTACGCCACCGAAAGAGCACGCATTTATTAAATGTGTTTATATGAATTTATATTAAAATTATTTTTATCATAATTCTGATAATCTAGAGCATCGATTAAGCCAATAAAATAATAAAATTTTAACAAAAAATTTGTTTGCACAAAATTACGGTCTCGTAGTATACTACGTAGTACGGTACGCCACCGAAAGAGCACGCATTTATTAAATGTGTTTATATAAATTTATATTAAAATTATTTTTATCATAATTCTGATAATCTAGAGCATCGATTAAGCCAATAAAAATATTAAAATTTTAACAAAAAATTTGTTTGCACAAAATTACGGTCTCGTAGTATACTACGTAGTACAGTACGCCACCGAAAGAGCACGCATTTATTAAATGTGTTTATATAAATTTATATTAAAATTATTTTTATCATAATTCTGATAATCTAGAGCATCGATTAAGCCAATAAAATAATAAAATTTTAACAAAAAATTTGTTTGCACAAAATTACGGTCTCGTAGTATACTACGTAGTACAGTACGCCACCGAAAGAGCACGCATTTATTAAATGTGTTTATATAAATTTATATTAAAATTATTTTTATCATAATTCTGATAATCTAGAGCATCGATTAAGCCAATAAAATAATAAAATTTTAACAAAAAATTTGTTTGCACAAAATTACGGTCTCGTAGTATACTACGTAGTACAGGTACGCCACCGAAAGAGCACGCATTTATTAAATGTGTTTATATAAATTTATATTAAAATTATTTTTATCATAATTCTGATAATCTAGAGCATCGATTAAGCCAATAAAATAATAAAATTTTAACAAAAAATTTGTTTGCACAAAATTACGGTCTCGTAGTATACTACGTAGTACAGTACGCCACCGAAAGAGCACGCATTTATTAAATGTGTTTATATAAATTTATATTAAAATTATTTTTATCATAATTCTGATAATCTAGAGCATCGATTAAGCCAATAAAATAATAAAATTTTAACAAAAAATTTGTTTGCACAAAATTACGGTCTCGTAGTATACTACGTAGTACAGTACGCCACCGAAAGAGCACGCATTTATTAAATGTGTTTATATAAATTTATATTAAAATTATTTTTATCATAATTCTGATAATCTAGAGCATCGATTAAGCCAATAAAATAATAAAATTTTAACAAAAAATTTGTTTGCACAAAATTACGGTCTCGTAGTATACTACGTAGTACAGTACGCCACCGAAAGAGCACGCATTTATTAAATGTGTTTATATAAATTTATATTAAAATTATTTTTATCATAATTCTGATAATCTAGAGCATCGATTAAGCCAATAAAATAATAAAATTTTAACAAAAAATTTGTTTGCACAAAATTACGGTCTCGTAGTATACTACGTAGTACAGTACGCCACCGAAAGAGCACGCATTTATTAAATGTGTTTATATAAATTTATATTAAAATTATTTTTATCATAATTCTGATAATCTAGAGCATCGATTAAGCCAATAAAATAATAAAATTTTAACAAAAAATTTGTTTGCACAAAATTACGGTCTCGTAGTATACTACGTAGTACAGTACGCCACCGAAAGAGCACGCATTTATTAAATGTGTTTATATAAATTTATATTAAAATTATTTTTATCATAATTCTGATAATCTAGAGCATCGATTAAGCCAATAAAATAATAAAATTTTAACAAAAAATTTGTTTGCACAAAATTACGGTCTCGTAGTATACTACGTAGTACAGTACGCCACCGAAAGAGCACGCATTTATTAAATGTGTTTATATAAATTTATATTAAAATTATTTTTATCATAATTCTGATAATCTAGAGCATCGATTAAGCCAATAAAATATTAAAATTTTAACAAAAAATTTGTTTGCACAAAATTATGGTCTCGTAGTATACTACGTAGTACAGTACGCCACCGAAAGAGCACGCATTTATTAAATGTGTTTATATAAATTTATATTAAAATTATTTTTATCATAATTCTGATAATCTAGAGCATCGATTAAGCCAATAAAATAATAAAATTTTAACAAAAAATTTGTTTGCACAAAATTAAGGTCTCGTAGTATACTACGTAGTACAGTACGCCACCGAAAGAGCACGCATTTATTAAATGTGTTTATATGAATTTATATTAAAATTATTTTTATCATAATTCTGATAATCTAGAGCATCGATTAAGCCAATAAAATAATAAAATTTTAACAAAAAATTTGTTTGCACAAAATTACGGTCTCGTAGTATACTACGTAGTACAGTACGCCACCGAAAGAGCACGCATTTATTAAATGTGTTTATATAAATTTATATTAAAATTATTTTTATCATAATTCTGATAATCTAGAGCATCGATTAAGCCAATAAAATATTAAAATTTTAACAAAAAATTTGTTTGCACAAAATTACTGGTCTCGTAGTATACTACGTAGTACAGTACGCCACCGAAAGAGCACGCATTTATTAAATGTGTTTATATAAATTTATATTAAAATTATTTTTATCATAATTCTGATAATCTAGAGCATCGATTAAGCCAATAAAATAATAAAATTTTAACAAAAAATTTGTTTGCACAAAATTACGGTCTCGTAGTATACTACGTAGTACAGTACGCCACCGAAAGAGCACGCATTTATTAAATGTGTTTATATAAATTTATATTAAAATTATTTTTATCATAATTCTGATAATCTAGAGCATCGATTAAGCCAATAAAATAATAAAATTTTAACAAAAAATTTGTTTGCACAAAATTACGATCTCGTATTATACTACGTAGTACGGTACTCCACCGAAAGAGCACGCATTTATTAAATGTGTTTATATAAATTTATATTAAAATTATTTTTATCATAATTCTGATAATCTAGAGCATCGATTAAGCCAATAAAATAATAAAATTTTAACAAAAAATTTGTTTGCACAAAATTACGGTCTCGTAGTATACTACGTAGTACAGTACGCCACCGAAAGAGCACGCATTTATTAAATGTGTTTATATAAATTTATATTAAAATTATTTTTATCATAATTCTGATAATCTAGAGCATCGATTAAGCCAATAAAATAATAAAATTTTAACAAAAAATTTGTTTGCACAAAATTACGGTCTCGTAGTATACTACGTAGTACAGTACGCCACCGAAAGAGCACGCATTTATTAAATGTGTTTATATAAATTTATATTAAAATTATTTTTATCATAATTCTGATAATCTAGAGCATCGATTAAGCCAATAAAATAATAAAATTTTAACAAAAAATTTGTTTGAACAAAATTACGATCTCGTAGTATACTACGTAGTACGGTACGCCACCGAAAGAGCACGCATTTATTAAATGTGTTTATATAAATTTATATTAAAATTATTTTTATCATAATTCTGATAATCTAGAGCATCGATTAAGCCAATAAAATAATAAAATTTTAACAAAAAATTTGTTTGCACAAAATTACGGTCTCGTAGTATACTACGTAGTACAGTACGCCACCGAAAGAGCACGCATTTATTAAATGTGTTTATATAAATTTATATTAAAATTATTTTTATCATAATTCTGATAATCTAGAGCATCGATTAAGCCAATAAAATAATAAAATTTTAACAAAAAATTTGTTTGAACAAAATTACGATCTTCGTAGTATACTACGTAGTACCTGTACGCCACCGAAAGAGCACGCATTTATTAAATGTGTTTATATAAATTTATATTAAAATTATTTTTTATCATAATTCTGATAATCTAGAGCATCGATTAAGCCAATAAAATAATAAAATTTTAACAAAAAATTTGTTTGCACAAAATTACGGTCTCGTAGTATACTACGTAGTACAGTACGCCACCGAAAGAGCACGCATTTATTAAATGTGTTTTATATAAATTTATATTAAAATTATTTTTATCATAATTCTGATAATCTAGAGCATCGATTAAGCCAATAAAATAATAAAATTTTAACAAAAAATTTGTTTTGAACAAAATTACGGTCTCGTAGTATACTACGTAGCCACCGAAAGAGCACGCATTTATTAAATGTGTTTATATAAATTTATATTAAAATTATTTTTATCATAATTCTGATAATCTAGAGCATCGATTAAGCCAATAAAATAATAAAATTTTAACAAAAAATTTGTTTGCACAAAATTACGGTCTCGTAGTATACTACGTAGTACAGTACGCCACCGAAAGAGCACGCATTTATTAAATGTGTTTATATAAATTTATATTAAAATTATTTTTATCATAATTCTGATAATCTAGAGCATCGATTAAGCCAATAAAATATTAAAATTTTAACAAAAAATTTGTTTGCACAAAATTATGGTCTCGTAGTATACTACGTAGTACAGTACGCCACCGAAAGAGCACGCATTTATTAAATGTGTTTATATAAATTTATATTAAAATTATTTTTATCATAATTCTGATAATCTAGAGCATCGATTAAGCCAATAAAATAATAAAATTTTAACAAAAAATTTGTTTGCACAAAATTACGGTCTCGTAGTATACTACGTAGTACAGTACGCCACCGAAAGAGCACACATTTATTAAATGTGTTTATATGAATTTATATTAAAATTATTTTTATCATAATTCTGATAATCTAGAGCATCGATTAAGCCAATAAAATAATAAAATTTTAACAAAAAATTTGTTTGCACAAAATTACGGTCTCGTAGTATACTACGTAGTACAGTACGCCACCGAAAGAGCACGCATTTATTAAATGTGTTTATATAAATTTATATTAAAATTATTTTTATCATAATTCTGATAATCTAGAGCATCGATTAAGCCAATAAAATATTAAAATTTTAACAAAAAATTTGTTTGCACAAAATTATGGTCTCGTAGTATACTACGTAGTACAGTACGCCACCGAAAGAGCACGCATTTATTAAATGTGTTTATATAAATTTATATTAAAATAATTTTTATCATAATTCTGATAATCTAGAGCATCGATTAAGCCAATAAAATAATAAAATTTTAACAAAAAATTTGTTTGCACAAAATTACGGTCTCGTAGTATACTACGTAGTACCTTACGCCACCGAAAGAGCACGCATTTATTAAATGTGTTTATATAAATTTATATTAAAATTATTTTTATCATAATTCTGATAATCTAGAGCATCGATTAAGCCAATAAAATAATAAAATTTTAACAAAAAATTTGTTTGAACAAAATTACGATCTCGTAGTATACTACGTAGTACGGTACGCCACCGAAAGAGCACGCATTTATTAAATGTGTTTATATAAATTTATATTAAAATTATTTTTATCATAATTCTGATAATCTAGAGCATCGATTAAGCCAATAAAATAATAAAATTTTAACAAAAAATTTGTTTGCACAAAATTACGGTCTCGTAGTATACTACGTAGTACAGTACGCCACCGAAAGAGCACGCATTTATTAAATGTGTTTATATAAATTTATATTAAAATTATTTTTATCATAATTCTGATAATCTAGAGCATCGATTAAGCCAATAAAATAATAAAATTTTAACAAAAAATTTGTTTGAACAAAATTACGATTTCGTAGTATACTACGTAGTACGGTACGCCACCGAAAGAGCACGCATTTATTAAATGTGTTTATATAAATTTATATTAAAATTATTTTTATCATAATTCTAATAATCTAGAGCATCGATTAAGCCAATAATAATAAAATTTTAACAAAAAATTTGTTTGCACAAAATTATGGTCTCGTAGTATACTACGTAGTACAGTACGCCACCGAAAGAGCACGCATTTATTAAATGTGTTTATATAAATTTATATTAAAATTATTTTTATCATAATTCTGATAATCTAGAGCATCGATTAAGCCAATAAAATATTAAAATTTTAACAAAAAATTTGTTTGCACAAAATTACGGTCTCGTAGTATACTACGTAGTACAGTACGCCACCGAAAGAGCACGCATTTATTAAATGTGTTTATATAAATTTATATTAAAATTATTTTTATCATAATTCTGATAATCTAGAGCATCGATTAAGCCAATAAAATAATAAAATTTTAACAAAAAATTTGTTTGCACAAAATTACGGTCTCGTAGTATACTACGTAGTACAGTACGCCACCGAAAGAGCACGCATTTATTAAATGTGTTATATAAATTTATATTAAAATTATTTTTATCATAATTCTGATAATCTAGAGCATCGATTAAGCCAATAAAATAATAAAATTTTAACAAAAAATTTGTTTGAACAAAATTACGATTTCGTAGTATACTACGTAGTACGGTACGCCACCGAAAGAGCACGCATTTATTAAATGTGTTTATATAAATTTATATTAAAATTATTTTTATCATAATTCTAATAATCTAGAGCATCGATTAAGCCAATAAAATAATAAAATTTTAACAAAAAATTTGTTTGCACAAAATTATGGTCTCGTAGTATACTACGTAGTACAGTACGCCACCGAAAGAGCACGCATTTATTAAATGTGTTTATATAAATTTATATTAAAATTATTTTTATCATAATTCTGATAATCTAGAGCATCGATTAAGCCAATAAAATAATAAAATTTTAACAAAAAATTTGTTTGAACAAAATTACGATCTCGTAGTATACTACGTAGTACAGTACGCCACCGAAAGAGCACGCATTTATTAAATGTGTTTATATAAATTTATATTAAAATTATTTTTATCATAATTCTGATAATCTAGAGCATCGATTAAGCCAATAAAATATTAAAATTTTAACAAAAAATTTGTTTGAACAAAATTACGATCTCGTAGTATACTACGTAGTACGGTACGCCACCGAAAGAGCACGCATTTATTAAATGTGTTTATATAAATTTATATTAAAATACTTTTTATCATAATTCTGATAATCTAGAGCATCGATTAAGCCAATAAAATAATAAAATTTTAACAAAAAATTTGTTTGCACAAAATTACGGTCTCGTAGTATACTACGTAGTACAGTACGCCACCGAAAGAGCACGCATTTATTAAATGTGTTTATATAAATTTATATTAAAATTATTTTTATCATAATTCTGATAATCTAGAGCATCGATTAAGCCAATAAAATAATAAAATTTTAACAAAAAATTTGTTTGCACAAAATTACGGTCTCGTAGTATACTACGTAGTACAGTACGCCACCGAAAGAGCACGCATTTATTAAATGTGTTTATATAAATTTATATTAAAATTATTTTTATCATAATTCTGATAATCTAGAGCATCGATTAAGCCAATAAAATAATAAAATTTTAACAAAAAATTTGTTTGAACAAAATTACGATTCGTAGTATACTACGTAGTACGGTACGCCACCGAAAGAGCACGCATTTATTAAATGTGTTTATATAAATTTATATTAAAATTATTTTTATCATAATTCTGATAATCTAGAGCATCGATTAAGCCAATAAAATAATAAAATTTTAACAAAAAATTTGTTTGCACAAAATTACGGTCTCGTAGTATACTACGTAGTACAGTACGCCACCGAAAGAGCACGCATTTATTTAATGTGTTTATATAAAATTTATATTAAAATTATTTTTATCATAATTCTGATAATCTAGAGCATCGATTAAGCCAATAAAATAATAAAATTTTAACAAAAAATTTGTTTGCACAAAATTACGGTCTCGTAGTATACTACGTAGTACAGTACGCCACCGAAAGAGCACGCATTTATTAAATGTGTTTATATAAATTTATATTAAAATTATTTTTATCATAATTCTGATAATCTAGAGCATCGATTAAGCCAATAAAATAATAAAATTTTAACAAAAAATTTGTTTGCACAAAATTACGGTCTCGTAGTATACTACGTAGTACAGTACGCCACCGAAAGAGCACGCATTTATTAAATGTGTTTATATAAATTTATATTAAAATTATTTTTATCATAATTCTGATAATCTAGAGCATCGATTAAGCCAATAAAATATTAAAATTTTAACAAAAAATTTGTTTGCACAAAATTATGGTCTCGTAGTATACTACGTAGTACAGTACGCCACCGAAAGAGCACGCATTTATTAAATGTGTTTATATAAATTTATATTAAAATTATTTTTATCATAATTCTGATAATCTAGAGCATCGATTAAGCCAATAAAATAATAAAATTTTAACAAAAAATTTGTTTGCACAAAATTACGGTCTCGTAGTATACTACGTAGTACAGTACGCCACCGAAAGAGCACGCATTTATTAAATGTGTTTATATGAATTTATATTAAAATTATTTTTATCATAATTCTGATAATCTAGAGCATCGATTAAGCCAATAAAATAATAAAATTTTAACAAAAAATTTGTTTGCACAAAATTACGGTCTCGTAGTATACTACGTAGTACAGTACGCCACCGAAAGAGCACGCATTTATTAAATGTGTTTATATAAATTTACATTAAAATTATTTTTATCATAATTCTGATAATCTAGAGCATCGATTAAGCCAATAAAATATTAAAATTTTAACAAAAAATTTGTTTGCACAAAATTATGGTCTCGTAGTATACTACGTAGTACAGTACGCCACCGAAAGAGTACGCATTTATTAAATGTGTTTATATAAATTTATATTAAAATTATTTTTATCATAATTCTGATAATCTAGAGCATCGATTAAGCCAATAAAATAATAAAATTTTAACAAAAAATTTGTTTGCACAAAATTACGGTCTCGTAGTATACTACGTAGTACAGTACGCCACCGAAAGAGCACGCATTTATTAAATGTGTTTATATAAATTTATATTAAAATTATTTTTATCATAATTCTGATAATCTAGAGCATCGATTAAGCCAATAAAATAATAAAATTTTAACAAAAAATTTGTTTGCACAAAATTACGGTCTCGTAGTATACTACGTAGTACAGTACGCCACCGAAAGAGCACGCATTTATTAAATGTGTTTATATAAATTTATATTAAAATTATTTTTATCATAATTCTGATAATCTAGAGCATCGATTAAGCCAATAAAATAATAAAATTTTAACAAAAAATTTGTTTGCACAAAATTACGGTCTCGTAGTATACTACGTAGTACAGTACGCCACCGAAAGAGCACGCATTTATTAAATGTGTTTATATAAATTTATATTAAAATTATTTTTATCATAATTCTGATAATCTAGAGCATCGATTAAGCCAATAAAATATTAAAATTTTAACAAAAAAATTTGTTTGCACAAAATTATGGTCTCGTAGTATACTACGTAGTACAGTACGCCACCGAAAGAGCACGCATTTATTAAATGTGTTTATATAAATTTATATTAAAATTATTTTTATCATAATTCTGATAATCTAGAGCATCGATTAAGCCAATAAAATAATAAAATTTTAACAAAAAATTTGTTTGCACAAAATTACGGTCTCGTAGTATACTACGTAGTACAGTACGCCACCGAAAGAGCCCGCATTTATTAAATGTGTTTATATAAATTTATATTAAAATTATTTTTATCATAATTCTGATAATCTAGAGCATCGATTAAGCCAATAAAATAATAAAATTTTAACAAAAAATTTGTTTGCACAAAATTACGGTCTCGTAGTATATACTACGTAGTACAGTACGCCACCGAAAGAGCACGCATTTATTAAATGTGTTTATATAAATTTATATTAAAATTATTTTTATCATAATTCTGATAATCTAGAGCATCGATTAAGCCAATAAAATAATAAAATTTTAACAAAAAATTTGTTTGCACAAAATTACGGTCTCGTAGTATACTACGTAGTACAGTACGCCACCGAAAGAGCACGCATTTATTAAATGTGTTTATATAAATTTATATTAAAATTATTTTTATCATAATTCTGATAATCTAGAGCATCGATTAAGCCAATAAAATATTAAAATTTTAACAAAAAATTTGTTTGCACAAAATTATGGTCTCGTAGTATACTACGTAGTACAGTACGCCACCAAAAGAGCACGCATTTATTAAATGTGTTTATATAAATTTATATTAAAATTATTTTTATCATAATTCTGATAATCTAGAGCATCGATTAAGCCAATAAAATAATAAAATTTTAACAAAAAATTTGTTTGCACAAAATTAAGGTCTCGTAGTATACTACGTAGTACAGTACGCCACCGAAAGAGCACGCATTTATTAAATGTGTTTATATAAATTTATATTAAAATTATTTTTATCATAATTCTGATAATCTAGAGCATCGATTAAGCCAATAAAATAATAAAATTTTAACAAAAAATTTGTTTGCACAAAATTACGGTCTCGTAGTATACTACGTAGTACAGTACGCCACCGAAAGAGCACGCATTTATTAAATGTGTTTATATAAATTTATATTAAAATTATTTTTATCATAATTCTGATAATCTAGAGCATCGATTAAGCCAATAAAATATTAAAATTTTAACAAAAAATTTGTTTGCACAAAATTATGGTCTCGTAGTATACTACGTAGTACAGTACGCCACCGAAAGAGCACGCATTTATTAAATGTGTTTATATAAATTTATATTAAAATTATTTTTATCATAATTCTGATAATCTAGAGCATCGATTAAGCCAATAAAATAATAAAATTTTAACAAAAAATTTGTTTGCACAAAATTACGGTCTCGTAGTATACTACGTAGTACAGTACGCCACCGAAAGAGCACGCATTTATTAAATGTGTTTATATAAATTTATATTAAAATTATTTTTATCATAATTCTGATAATCTAGAGCATCGATTAAGCCAATAAAATAATAAAATTTTAACAAAAAATTTGTTTGAACAAAATTACGATCTCGTAGTATACTACGTAGTACGGTACGCCACCGAAAGAGCACGCATTTATTAAATGTGTTTATATAAATTTATATTAAAATTATTTTTATCATAATTCTGATAATCTAGAGCATCGATTAAGCCAATAAAATAATAAAATTTTAACAAAAAATTTGTTTGCACAAAATTACGGTCTCGTAGTATACTACGTAGTACAGTACGCCACCGAAAGAGCACGCATTTATTAAATGTGTTTATATAAATTTATATTAAAATTATTTGTATCATAATTCTGATAATCTAGAGCATCGATTAAGCCAATAAAATAATAAAATTTTAACAAAAAATTTGTTTGCACAAAATTACGGTCTCGTAGTATACTACGTAGTACAGTACGCCACCGAAAGAGCACGCATTTATTTAATGTGTTTATATAAATTTATATTAAAATTATTTTTATCATAATTCTGATAATCTAGAGCATCGATTAAGCCAATAAAATAATAAAATTTTAACAAAAAATTTGTTTGAACAAAATTACGGTCTCGTAGTATACTACGTAGTACAGTACGCCACCGAAAGAGCACGCATTTATTAAATGTGTTTATATAAATTTATATTAAAATTATTTTTATCATAATTCTGATAATCTAGAGCATCGATTAAGCCAATAAAATAATAAAATTTTAACAAAAAATTTGTTTGCACAAAATTACGGTCTCGTAGTATACTACGTAGTACAGTACGCCACCGAAAGAGCACGCATTTATTAAATGTGTTTATATAAATTTATATTAAAATTATTTTTATCATAATTCTGATAATCTAGAGCATCGATTAAGCCAATAAAATATTAAAATTTTAACAAAAAATTTGTTTGCACAAAATTATGGTCTCGTAGTATACTACGTAGTACAGTACGCCCACGAAAGAGCACGCATTTATTAAATGTGTTTATATAAATTTATATTAAAATTATTTTTATCATAATTCTGATAATCTAGAGCATCGATTAAGCCAATAAAATAATAAAATTTTAACAAAAAATTTGTTTGCACAAAATTACGGTCTCGTAGTATACTACGTAGTACAGTACGCCACCGAAAGAGCACGCATTTATTAAATGTGTTTATATAAATTTATATTAAAATTATTTTTATCATAATTCTGATAATCTAGAGCATCGATTAAGCCAATAAAATAATAAAATTTTAACAAAAAATTTGTTTGCACAAAATTACGGTCTCGTAGTATACTACGTAGTACAGTACGCCACCGAAAGAGCACGCATTTATTAAATGTGTTTATATAAATTTATATTAAAATTATTTTTATCATAATTCTGATAATCTAGAGCATCGATTAAGCCAATAAAATATTAAAATTTTAACAAAAAATTTGTTTGCACAAAATTATGGTCTCGTAGTATACTACGTAGTACAGTACGCCACCGAAAGAGCACGCATTTATTAAATGTGTTTATATAAATTTATATTAAAATTATTTTTATCATAATTCTGATAATCTAGAGCATCGATTAAGCCAATAAAATAATAAAATTTTAACAAAAAATTTGTTTGCACAAAATTACGGTCTCGTAGTATACTACGTAGTACAGTACGCCACCGAAAGAGCACGCATTTATTAAATGTGTTTATATAAATTTATATTAAAATTATTTTTATCATAATTCTGATAATCTAGAGCATCGATTAAGCCAATAAAATAATAAAATTTTAACAAAAAATTTGTTTGCACAAAATTACGGTCTCGTAGTATACTACGTAGTACAGTACGCCACCGAAAGAGCACGCATTTATTAAATGTGTTTATATAAATTTATATTAAAATTATTATTATCATAATTCTGATAATCTAGAGCATCGATTAAGCCAATAAAATAATAAAATTTTAACAAAAAATTTGTTTGCACAAAATTACGGTCTCGTAGTATACTACGTAGTACAGTACGCCACCGAAAGAGCACGCATTTATTAAATGTGTTTATATAAATTTATATTAAAATTATTTTTATCATAATTCTGATAATCTAGAGCATCGATTAAGCCAATAAAATATTAAAATTTTAACAAAAAATTTGTTTGCACAAAATTATGGTCTCGTAGTATACTACGTAGTACAGTACGCCACCGAAAGAGCACGCATTTATTAAATGTGTTTATATAAATTTATATTAAAATTATTTTTATCATAATTCTGATAATCTAGAGCATCGATTAAGCCAATAAAATAATAAAATTTTAACAAAAAATTTGTTTGCACAAAATTAAGGTCTCGTAGTATACTACGTAGTACAGTACGCCACCGAAAGAGCACGCATTTATTAAATGTGTTTATATGAATTTATATTAAAATTATTTTTATCATAATTCTGATAATCTAGAGCATCGATTAAGCCAATAAAATAATAAAATTTTAACAAAAAATTTGTTTGCACAAAATTACGGTCTCGTAGTATACTACGTAGTACAGTACGCCACCGAAAGAGCACGCATTTATTAAATGTGTTTATATAAATTTATATTAAAATTATTTTTATCATAATTCTGATAATCTAGAGCATCGATTAAGCCAATAAAATATTAAAATTTTAACAAAAAATTTGTTTGCACAAAATTATGGTCTCGTAGTATACTACGTAGTACAGTACGCCACCGAAAGAGCACGCATTTATTAAATGTGTTTATATAAATTTATATTAAAATTATTTTTATCATAATTCTGATAATCTAGAGCATCGATTAAGCCAATAAAATAATAAAATTTTAACAAAAAATTTGTTTGCACAAAATTACGGTCTCGTAGTATACTACGTAGTACAGTACGCCACCGAAAGAGCACGCATTTATTAAATGTGTTTATATAAATTTATATTAAAATTATTTTTATCATAATTCTGATAATCTAGAGCATCGATTAAGCCAATAAAATAATAAAATTTTAACAAAAAATTTGTTTGCACAAAATTACGGTCTCGTAGTATACTACGTAGTACAGTACGCCACCGAAAGAGCACGCATTTATTAAATGTGTTTATATAAATTTATATTAAAATTATTTTTATCATAATTCTGATAATCTAGAGCATCGATTAAGCCAATAAAATAATAAAATTTTAACAAAAAATTTGTTTGCACAAAATTACGGTCTCGTAGTATACTACGTAGTACAGTACGCCACCGAAAGAGCACGCATTTATTAAATGTGTTTATATAAATTTATATTAAAATTATTTTTATCATAATTCTGATAATCTAGAGCATCGATTAAGCCAATAAAATATTAAAATTTTAACAAAAAATTTGTTTGCACAAAATTATGGTCTCGTAGTATACTACGTAGTACAGTACGCCACCGAAAGAGCACGCATTTATTAAATGTGTTTATATAAATTTATATTAAAATTATTTTTATCATAATTCTGATAATCTAGAGCATCGATTAAGCCAATAAAATAATAAAATTTTAACAAAAAATTTGTTTGCACAAAATTAAGGTCTCGTAGTATACTATGTAGTACAGTACGCCACCGAAAGAGCACGCATTTATTAAATGTGTTTATATGAATTTATATTAAAATTATTTTTATCATAATTCTGATAATCTAGAGCATCGATTAAGCCAATAAAATAATAAAATTTTAACAAAAAATTTGTTTGCACAAAATTACGGTCTCGTAGTATACTACGTAGTACAGTACGCCACCGAAAGAGCACGCATTTATTAAATGTGTTTATATAAATTTATATTAAAATTAGTTTTATCATAATTCTGATAATCTAGAGCATCGATTAAGCCAATAAAATATTAAAATTTTAACAAAAAATTTGTTTGCACAAAATTATGGTCTCGTAGTATACTACGTAGTACAGTACGCCACCGAAAGAGCACGCATTTATTAAATGTGTTTATATAAATTTATATTAAAATTATTTTTATCATAATTCTGATAATCTAGAGCATCGATTAAGCCAATAAAATAATAAAATTTTAACAAAAAATTTGTTTGCAAAAAATTACGGTCTCGTAGTATACTACGTAGTACAGTACGCCACCGAAAGAGCACGCATTTATTAAATGTGTTTATATAAATTTATATTAAAATTATTTTTATCATAATTCTGATAATCTAGAGCATCGATTAAGCCAATAAAATAATAAAATTTTAACAAAAAATTTGTTTGAACAAAATTACGATCTCGTAGTATACTACGTAGTACGGCACGCTACCGAAAGAGCACGCATTTATTAAATGTGTTTATATAAATTTATATTAAAATTATTTTTATCATAATTCTGATAATCTAGAGCATCGATTAAGCCAATAAAATAATAAAATTTTAACAAAAAATTTGTTTGCACAAAATTACGGTCTCGTAGTATACTACGTAGTACAGTACGCCACCGAAAGAGCACGCATTTATTAAATGTGTTTATATAAATTTATATTAAAATTATTTTTATCATAATTCTGATAATCTAGAGCATCGATTAAGCCAATAAAATAATAAAATTTTAACAAAAAATTTGTTTGCACAAAATTACGGTCTCGTAGTGTACTACGTAGTACAGTACGCCACCGAAAGAGCACGCATTTATTAAATGTGTTTATATAAATTTATATTAAAATTATTTTTATCATAATTCTGATAATCTAGAGCATCGATTAAGCCAATAAAATAATAAAATTTTAACAAAAAATTTGTTTGAACAAAATTACGATCTCGTAGTATACTACGTAGTACGGTACGCCACCGAAAGAGCACGCATTTATTAAATGTGTTTATATAAATTTATATTAAAATTATTTTTATCATAATTCTGATAATCTAGAGCATCGATTAAGCCAATAAAATAATAAAATTTTAACAAAAAATTTGTTTGCACAAAATTACGGTCTCGTAGTATACTACGTAGTACAGTACGCCACCGAAAGAGCACGCATTTATTAAATGTGTTTATATAAATTTATATTAAAATTATTTTTATCATAATTCTGATAATCTAGAGCATCGATTAAGCCAATAAAATAATAAAATTTTAACAAAAAATTTGTTTGAACAAAATTACGATTTCGTAGTATACTACGTAGTACGGTACGCCACCGAAAGAGCACGCATTTATTAAATGTGTTTATATAAATTTATATTAAAATTATTTTTATCATAATTCTGATAATCTAGAGCATCGATTAAGCCAATAAAATAATAAAATTTTAACAAAAAATTTGTTTGCACAAAATTACGGTCTCGTAGTATACTACGTAGTACAGTACGCCACCGAAAGAGCACGCATTTATTAAATGTGTTTATATAAATTTATATTAAAATTATTTTTATCATAATTCTGATAATCTAGAGCATCGATTAAGCCAATAAAATAATAAAATTTTAACAAAAAATTTGTTTGAACAAAATTACGGTCTCGTAGTATACTACGTAGTACAGTACGCCACCGAAAGAGCACGCATTTATTAAATGTGTTTATTTAAATTTATATTAAAATTATTTTTATCATAATTCTGATAATCTAGAGCATCGATTAAGCCAATAAAATAATAAAATTTTAACAAAAAATTTGTTTGCACAAAATTACGGTCTCGTAGTATACTACGTAGTACAGTACGCCACCGAAAGAGCACGCATTTATTAAATGTGTTTATATAAATTTATATTAAAATTATTTTTATCATAATTCTGATAATCTAGAGCATCGATTAAGCCAATAAAATATTAAAATTTTAACAAAAAATTTGTTTGCACAAAATTATGGTCTCGTAGTATACTACGTAGTACAGTACGCCACCGAAAGAGCACGCATTTATTAAATGTGTTTATATAAATTTATATTAAAATTATTTTTATCATAATTCTGATAATCTAGAGCATCGATTAAGCCAATAAAATAATAAAATTTTAACAAAAAATTTGTTTGCACAAAATTACGGTCTCGTAGTATACTACGTAGTACAGTACGCCACCGAAAGAGCACGCATTTATTAAATGTGTTTATATGAATTTATATTAAAATTATTTTTATCATAATTCTGATAATCTAGAGCATCGATTAAGCCAATAAAATAATAAAATTTTAACAAAAAATTTGTTTGCACAAAATTACGGTCTCGTAGTATACTACGTAGTACAGTACGCCACCGAAAGAGCACGCATTTATTAAATGTGTTTATATAAATTTATATTAAAATTATTTTTATCATAATTCTGATAATCTAGAGCATCGATTAAGCCAATAAAATATTAAAATTTTAACAAAAAATTTGTTTGCACAAAATTATGGTCTCGTAGTATACTACGTAGTACAGTACGCCACCGAAAGAGCACGCATTTATTAAATGTGTTTATATAAATTTATATTAAAATTATTTTTATCATAATTCTGATAATCTAGAGCATCGATTAAGCCAATAAAATAATAAAATTTTAACAAAAAATTTGTTTGCACAAAATTACGGTCTCGTAGTATACTACGTAGTACAGTACGCCACCGAAAGAGCACGCATTTATTAAATGTGTTTATATAAATTTATATTAAAATTATTTTTATCATAATTCTGATAATCTAGAGCATCGATTAAGCCAATAAAATAATAAAATTTTAACAAAAAATTTGTTTGAACAAAATTACGATCTCGTAGTATACTACGTAGTACGGTACGCCACCGAAAGAGCACGCATTTATTAAATGTGTTTATATAAATTTATATTAAAATTATTTTTATCATAATTCTGATAATCTAGAGCATCGATTAAGCCAATAAAATAATAAAATTTTAACAAAAAATTTGTTTGCACAAAATTACGGTCTCGTAGTATACTACGTAGTACAGTACGCCACCGAAAGAGCACGCATTTATTAAATGTGTTTATATAAATTTATATTAAAATTATTTTTATCATAATTCTGATAATCTAGAGCATCGATTAAGCCAATAAAATAATAAAATTTTAACAAAAAATTTGTTTGCACAAAATTACGGTCTCGTAGTATACTACGTAGTACAGTACGCCACCGAAAGAGCACGCATTTATTAAATGTGTTTATATAAATTTATGTTAAAATTATTTTTATCATAATTCTGATAATCTAGAGCATCGATTAAGCCAATAAAATAATAAAATTTTAACAAAAAATTTGTTTGCACAAAATTACGGTCTCGTAGTATACTACGTAGTACAGTACGCCACCGAAAGAGCACGCATTTATTAAATGTGTTTATATAAATTTATATTAAAATTATTTTTATCATAATTCTGATAATCTAGAGCATCGATTAAGCCAATAAAATACTAAAATTTTAACAAAAAATTTGTTTGCACAAAATTACGGTCTCGTAGTATACTACGTAGTACAGTACGCCACCGAAAGAGCACGCATTTATTAAATGTGTTTATATAAATTTATATTAAAATTATTTTTATCATAATTCTGATAGTCTAGAGCATCGATTAAGCCAATAAAATAATAAAATTTTAACAAAAAATTTGTTTGAACAAAATTACGATTTCGTAGTATACTACGTAGTACGGTACGCCACCGAAAGAGCACGCATTTATTAAATGTGTTTATATAAATTTATATTAAAATTATTTTTATCATAATTCTGATAATCTAGAGCATCGATTAAGCCAATAAAATAATAAAATTTTAACAAAAAATTTGTTTGCACAAAATTATGGTCTCGTAGTATACTACGTAGTACAGTACGCCACCGAAAGAGCACGCATTTATTAAATGTGTTTATATAAATTTATATTAAAATTATTTTTATCATAATTCTGATAATCTAGAGCATCGATTAAGCCAATAAAATAATAAAATTTTAACAAAAAATTTGTTTGAACAAAATTACGATCTCGTAGTATACTACGTAGTACAGTACGCCACCGAAAGAGCACGCATTTATTAAATGTGTTTATATAAATTTATATTAAAATTATTTTTATCATAATTCTGATAATCTAGAGCATCGATTAAGCCAATAAAATATTAAAATTTTAACAAAAAATTTGTTTGAACAAAATTACGATCTCGTAGTATACTACGTAGTACGGTACGCCACCGAAAGAGCACGCATTTATTAAATGTGTTTATATAAATTTATATTAAAATACTTTTTATCATAATTCTGATAATCTAGAGCATCGATTAAGCCAATAAAATAATAAAATTTTAACAAAAATTTGTTTGCACAAAATTACGGTCTCGTAGTATACTACGTAGTACAGTACGCCACCGAAAGAGCACGCATTTATTAAATGTGTTTATATAAATTTATATTAAAATTATTTTTATCATAATTCTGATAATCTAGAGCATCGATTAAGCCAATAAAATAATAAAATTTTAACAAAAAATTTGTTTGCACAAAATTACGGTCTCGTAGTATACTACGTAGTACAGCACGCCACCGAAAGAGCACGCATTTATTAAATGTGTTTATATAAATTTATATTAAAATTATTTTTATCATAATTCTGATAATCTAGAGCATCGATTAAGCCAATAAAATAATAAAATTTTAACAAAAAATTTGTTTGAACAAAATTACGATCTCGTAGTATACTACGTAGTACGGTACGCCACCGAAAGAGCACGCATTTATTAAATGTGTTTATATAAATTTATATTAAAATTATTTTTATCATAATTCTGATAATCTAGAGCATCGATTAAGCCAATAAAATAATAAAATTTTAACAAAAAATTTGTTTGCACAAAATTACGGTCTCGTAGTATACTACGTAGTACAGTACGCCACCGAAAGAGCACGCATTTATTAAATGTGTTTATATAAATTTATATTAAAATTATTTTTATCATAATTCTGATAATCTAGAGCATCGATTAAGCCAATAAAATAATAAAATTTTAACAAAAAATTTGTTTGAACAAAATTACGATTTCGTAGTATACTACGTAGTACGGTACGCCACCGAAAGAGCACGCATTTATTAAATGTGTTTATATAAATTTATATTAAAATTATTTTTATCATAATTCTGATAATCTAGAGCATCGATTAAGCCAATAAAATAATAAAATTTTAACAAAAAATTTGTTTGCACAAAATTACGGTCTCGTAGTATACTACGTAGTACAGTACGCCACCGAAATAGCACGCATTTATTTAATGTGTTTATATAAATTTATATTAAAATTATTTTTATCATAATTCTGATAATCTAGAGCATCGATTAAGCCAATAAAATAATAAAATTTTAACAAAAAATTTGTTTGAACAAAATTACGGTCTCGTAGTATACTACGTAGTACAGTACGCCACCGAAAGAGCACGCATTTATTAAATGTGTTTATATAAATTTATATTAAAATTATTTTTATCATAATTCTGATAATCTAGAGCATCGATTAAGCCAATAAAATAATAAAATTTTAACAAAAAATTTGTTTGCACAAAATTACGGTCTCGTAGTATACTACGTAGTACAGTACGCCACCGAAAGAGCACGCATTTATTAAATGTGTTTATATAAATTTATAATAAAATTATTTTTATCATAATTCTGATAATCTAGAGCATCGATTAAGCCAATAAAATATTAAAATTTTAACAAAAAATTTGTTTGCACAAAATTATGGTCTCGTAGTATACTACGTAGTACAGTACGCCACCGAAAGAGCACGCATTTATTAAATGTGTTTATATAAATTTATATTAAAATTATTTTTATCATAATTCTGATAATCTAGAGCATCGATTAAGCCAATAAAATAATAAAATTTTAACAAAAAATTTGTTTGCACAAAATTACGGTCTCGTAGTATACTACGTAGTACAGTACGCCACCGAAAGAGCACGCATTTATTAAATGTGTTTATATGAATTTATATTAAAATTATTTTTATCATAATTCTGATAATCTAGAGCATCGATTAAGCCAATAAAATAATAAAATTTTAACAAAAAATTTGTTTGCACAAAATTACGGTCTCGTAGTATACTACGTAGTACAGTACGCCACCGAAAGAGCACGCATTTATTAAATGTGTTTATATAAATTTATATTAAAATTATTTTTATCATAATTCTGATAATCTAGAGCATCGATTAAGCCAATAAAATATTAAAATTTTAACAAAAAATTTGTTTGCACAAAATTATGGTCTCGTAGTATACTACGTAGTACAGTACGCCACCGAAAGAGCACGCATTTATTAAATGTGTTTATATAAATTTATATTAAAATTATTTTTATCATAATTCTGATAATCTAGAGCATCGATTAAGCCAATAAAATAATAAAATTTTAACAAAAAATTTGTTTGCACAAAATTACGGTCTCGTAGTATACTACGTAGTACAGTACGCCACCGAAAGAGCACGCATTTATTAAATGTGTTTATATAAATTTATATTAAAATTATTTTTATCATAATTCTGATAATCTAGAGCATCGATTAAGCCAATAAAATAATAAAATTTTAACAAAAAATTTGTTTGAACAAAATTACGATCTCGTAGTATACTACGTAGTACGGTACGCCACCGAAAGAGCACGCATTTATTAAATGTGTTTATATAAATTTATATTAAAATTATTTTTATCATAATTCTGATAATCTAGAGCATCGATTAAGCCAATAAAATAATAAAATTTTAACAAAAAATTTGTTTGCACAAAATTACGGTCTCGTAGTATACTACGTAGTACAGTACGCCACCGAAAGAGCACGCATTTATTAAATGTGTTTATATAAATTTATATTAAAATTATTTTTATCATAATTCTGATAATCTAGAGCATCGATTAAGCCAATAAAATATTAAAATTTTAACAAAAAATTTGTTTGCACAAAATTACGGTCTCGTAGTATACTACGTAGTACAGTACGCCACCGAAAGAGCACGCATTTATTAAATGTGTTTATATAAATTTATATTAAAATTATTTTTATCATAATTCTGATAATCTAGAGCATCGATTAAGCCAATAAAATATTAAAATTTTAACAAAAAATTTGTTTGCACAAAATTACGGTCTCGTAGTATACTACGTAGTACAGTACGCCACCGAAAGAGCACGCATTTATTAAATGTGTTTATATAAATTTATATTAAAATTATTTTTATCATAATTCTGATAATCTAGAGCATCGATTAAGCCAATAAAATATTAAAATTTTAACAAAAAATTTGTTTGCACAAAATTATGGTCTCGTAGTATACTACGTAGTACAGTACGCCACCGAAAGAGCACGCATTTATTAAATGTGTTTATATAAATTTATATTAAAATTATTTTTATCATAATTCTGATAATATAGAGCATCGATTAAGCCAATAAAATAATAAAATTTTAACAAAAAATTTGTTTGAACAAAATTACGATCTCGTAGTATACTACGTAGTACAGTACGCCACCGAAAGAGCACGCATTTATTAAATGTGTTTATATAAATTTATATTAAAATTATTTTTATCATAATTCTGATAATCTAGAGCATCGATTAAGCCAATAAAATAATAAAATTTTAACAAAAAATTTGTTTGCACAAAATTACGGTCTCGTAGTATACTACGTAGTACAGTACGCCACCGAAAGAGCACGCATTTATTAAATGTGTTTATATAAATTTATATTAAAATTATTTTTATCATAATTCTGATAATCTAGAGCATCGATTAAGCCAATAAAATAATAAAATTTTAACAAAAAATTTGTTTGAACAAAATTACGATCTCGTAGTATACTACGTAGTACAGTACGCCACCGAAAGAGCACGCATTTATTAATGTGTTTATATGAATTTATATTAAAATTATTTTTATCATAATTCTGATAATCTAGAGCATCGATTAAGCCAATAAAATAATAAATTTTAACAAAAAATTTGTTTGAACAAAATTACGATCTCGTAGTATACTACGTAGTACAGTCCGCCACCGAAAGAGCACGCATTTATTAAATGTGTTTATATAAATTTATATTAAAATTATTTTTATCATAATTCTGATAATCTAGAGCATCGATTAAGCCAATAAAATATTAAAATTTTAACAAAAAATTTGTTTGCACAAAATTACGGTCTCGTAGTATACTACGTAGTACAGTACGCCACCGAAAGAGCACGCATTTATTAAATGTGTTTATATAAATTTATATTAAAATTATTTTTATCATAATTCTGATAATCTAGAGCATCGATTAAGCCAATAAAATAATAAAATTTTAACAAAAAATTTGTTTGCACAAAATTATGGTCTCGTAGTATACTACGTAGTACAGTACGCCACCGAAAGAGCACGCATTTATTAAATGTGTTTATATAAATTTATATTAAAATTATTTTTATCATAATTCTGATAATCTAGAGCATCGATTAAGCCAATAAAATATTAAAATTTTAACAAAAAATTTGTTTGCACAAAATTACGGTCTCGTAGTATACTACGTAGTACAGTACGCCACCGAAAGAGCACGCATTTATTAAATGTGTTTATATAAATTTATATTAAAATTATTATTATCATAATTCTGATAATCTAGAGCATCGATTAAGCCAATAAAATAATAAAATTTTAACAAAAAATTTGTTTGCACAAAATTACGGTCTCGTAGTATACTACGTAGTACAGTACGCCACCGAAAGAGCACGCATTTATTAAATGTGTTTATATAAATTTATATTAAAATTATTTTTATCATAATTCTGATAATCTAGAGCATCGATTAAGCAATAAAATATTAAAATTTTAACAAAAAATTTGTTTGCACAAAATTATGGTCTCGTAGTATACTACGTAGTACAGTACGCCACCGAAAGAGCACGCATTTATTAAATGTGTTTATATAAATTTATATTAAAATTATTTTTATCATAATTCTGATAATCTAGAGCATCGATTAAGCCAATAAAATATTAAAATTTTAACAAAAAATTTGTTTGCACAAAATTAAGGTCTCGTAGTATACTACGTAGTACAGTACGCCACCGAAAGAGCACGCATTTATTAAATGTGTTTATATGAATTTATATTAAAATTATTTTTATCATAATTCTGATAATCTAGAGCATCGATTAAGCCAATAAAATAATAAAATTTTAACAAAAAATTTGTTTGCACAAAATTACGGTCTCGTAGTATACTACGTAGTACAGTACGCCACCGAAAGAGCACGCATTTATTAAATGTGTTTATATAAATTTATATTAAAATTATTTTTATCATAATTCTGATAATCTAGAGCATCGATTAAGCCAATAAAATAATAAAATTTTTTTAACAAAAAATTTGTTTGCACAAAATTACGGTCTCGTAGTATACTACGTAGTACAGTACGCCACCGAAAGAGCACGCATTTATTAAATGTGTTTATATAAATTTATATTAAAATTATTTTTATCATAATTCTGATAATCTAGAGCATCGATTAAGCCAATAAAATAATAAAATTTTAACAAAAAATTTGTTTGCACAAAATTACGGTCTCGTAGTATACTACGTAGTACAGTACGCCACCGAAAGAGCACGCATTTATTAAATGTGTTTATATAAATTTATATTAAAATTATTTTTATCATAATTCTGATAATCTAGAGCATCGATTAAGCCAATAAAATAATAAAATTTTAACAAAAAATTTGTTTGAACAAAATTACGATCTCGTAGTATACTACGTAGTACGGTACGCCACCGAAAGAGCACGCATTTATTAAATGTGTTTATATAAATTTATATTAAAATTATTTTTATCATAATTCTGATAATCTAGAGCATCGATTAAGCCAATAAAATAATAAAATTTTAACAAAAAATTTGTTTGCACAAAATTACGGTCTCGTAGTATACTACGTAGTACAGTACGCCACCGAAAGAGCACGCATTTATTAAATGTGTTTATATAAATTTATATTAAAATTATTTTTATCATAATTCTGATAATCTAGAGCATCGATTAAGCCAATAAAATAATAAAATTTTAACAAAAAATTTGTTTGAACAAAATTACGATTTCGTAGTATACTACGTAGTACGGTACGCCACCGAAAGAGCACGCATTTATTAAATGTGTTTATATAAATTTATATTAAAATTATTTTTATCATAATTCTGATAATCTAGAGCATCGATTAAGCCAATAAAATAATAAAATTTTAACAAAAAATTTGTTTGCACAAAATTACGGTCTCGTAGTATACTACGTAGTACAGTACGCCACCGAAAGAGCACGCATTTATTAAATGTGTTTATATAAATTTATATTAAAATTATTTTTATCATAATTCTGATAATCTAGAGCATCGATTAAGCCAATAAAATAATAAAATTTTAACAAAAAATTTGTTTGAACAAAATTACGGTCTCGTAGTATACTACGTAGTACAGTACGCCACCGAAAGAGCACGCATTTATTAAATGTGTTTATTTAAATTTATATTAAAATTATTTTTATCATAATTCTGATAATCTAGAGCATCGATTAAGCCAATAAAATAATAAAATTTTAACAAAAAATTTGTTTGCACAAAATTACGGTCTCGTAGTATACTACGTAGTACAGTACGCCACCGAAAGAGCACGCATTTATTAAATGTGTTTATATAAATTTATATTAAAATTATTTTTATCATAATTCTGATAATCTAGAGCATCGATTAAGCCAATAAAATATTAAAATTTTAACAAAAAATTTGTTTGCACAAAATTATGGTCTCGTAGTATACTACGTAGTACAGTACGCCACCGAAAGAGCACGCATTTATTAAATGTGTTTATATAAATTTATATTAAAATTATTTTTATCATAATTCTGATAATCTAGAGCATCGATTAAGCCAATAAAATAATAAAATTTTAACAAAAAATTTGTTTGCACAAAATTACGGTCTCGTAGTATACTACGTAGTACAGTACGCCACCGAAAGAGCACGCATTTATTAAATGTGTTTATATGAATTTATATTAAAATTATTTTTATCATAATTCTGATAATCTAGAGCATCGATTAAGCCAATAAAATAATAAAATTTTAACAAAAAATTTGTTTGCACAAAATTACGGTCTCGTAGTATACTACGTAGTACAGTACGCCACCGAAAGAGCACGCATTTATTAAATGTGTTTATATAAATTTATATTAAAATTATTTTTATCATAATTCTGATAATCTAGAGCATCGATTAAGCCAATAAAATATTAAAATTTTAACAAAAAATTTGTTTGCACAAAATTATGGTCTCGTAGTATACTACGTAGTACAGTACGCCACCGAAAGAGCACGCATTTATTAAATGTGTTTATATAAATTTATATTAAAATTATTTTTATCATAATTCTGATAATCTAGAGCATCGATTAAGCCAATAAAATAATAAAATTTTAACAAAAAATTTGTTTGCACAAAATTACGGTCTCGTAGTATACTACGTAGTACAGTACGCCACCGAAAGAGCACGCATTTATTAAATGTGTTTATATAAATTTATATTAAAATTATTTTTATCATAATTCTGATAATCTAGAGCATCGATTAAGCCAATAAAATAATAAAATTTTAACAAAAAATTTGTTTGAACAAAATTACGATCTCGTAGTATACTACGTAGTACGGTATGCCACCGAAAGAGCACGCATTTATTAAATGTGTTTATATAAATTTATATTAAAATTATTTTTATCATAATTCTGATAATCTAGAGCATCGATTAAGCCAATAAAATAATAAAATTTTAACAAAAAATTTGTTTGCACAAAATTACGGTCTCGTAGTATACTACGTAGTACAGTACGCCACCGAAAGAGCACGCATTTATTAAATGTGTTTATATAAATTTATACTAAAATTATTTTTATCATAATTCTGATAATCTAGAGCATCGATTAAGCCAATAAAATAATAAAATTTTAACAAAAAATTTGTTTGAACAAAATTACGATCTCGTAGTATACTACGTAGTACGGTACGCCACCGAAAGAGCACGCATTTATTAAATGTGTTTATATAAATTTATATTAAAATTATTTTTATCATAATTCTGATAATCTAGAGCATCGATTAAGCCAATAAAATAATAAAATTTTAACAAAAAATTTGTTTGCACAAAATTACGGTCTCGTAGTATACTACGTAGTACAGTACGCCACCGAAAGTGCACGCATTTATTAAATGTGTTTATATAAATTTATATTAAAATTATTTTTATCATAATTCTGATAATCTAGAGCATCGATTAAGCCAATAAAATAATAAAATTTTAACAAAAAATTTGTTTGAACAAAATTACGATTTCGTAGTATACTACGTAGTACGGTACGCCACCGAAAGAGCACGCATTTATTAAATGTGTTTATATAAATTTATATTAAAATTATTTTTATCATAATTCTGATAATCTAGAGCATCGATTAAGCCAATAAAATAATAAAATTTTAACAAAAAATTTGTTTGCACAAAATTACGGTCTCGCAGTATACTACGTAGTACAGTACGCCACCGAAAGAGCACGCATTTATTAAATGTGTTTATATAAATTTATATTAAAATTATTTTTATCATAATTCTGATAATCTAGAGCATCGATTAAGCCAATAAAATAATAAAATTTTAACAAAAAATTTGTTTGAACAAAATTACGGTCTCGTAGTATACTACGTAGTACAGTACGCCACCGAAAGAGCACGCATTTATTAAATGTGTTTATTTAAATTTATATTAAAATTATTTTTATCATAATTCTGATAATCTAGAGCATCGATTAAGCCAATAAAATAATAAAATTTTAACAAAAAATTTGTTTGCACAAAATTACGGTCTCGTAGTATACTACGTAGTACAGTACGCCACCGAAAGAGCACGCATTTATTAAATGTGTTTATATAAATTTATATTAAAATTATTTTTATCATAATTCTGATAATCTAGAGCATCGATTAAGCCAATAAAATATTAAAATTTTAACAAAAAATTTGTTTGCACAAAATTATGGTCTCGTAGTATACTACGTAGTACAGTACGCCACCGAAAGAGCACGCATTTATTAAATGTGTTTATATAAATTTATATTAAAATTATTTTTATCATAATTCTGATAATCTAGAGCATCGATTAAGCCAATAAAATAATAAAATTTTAACAAAAAATTTGTTTGCACAAAATTACGGTCTCGTAGTATACTACGTAGTACAGTACGCCACCGAAAGAGCACGCATTTATTAAATGTGTTTATATGAATTTATATTAAAATTATTTTTATCATAATTCTGATAATCTAGAGCATCGATTAAGCCAATAAAATAATAAAATTTTAACAAAAAATTTGTTTGCACAAAATTACGGTCTCGTAGTATACTACGTAGTACAGTACGCCACCGAAAGAGCACGCATTTATTAAATGTGTTTATATAAATTTATATTAAAATTATTTTTATCATAATTCTGATAATCTAGAGCATCGATTAAGCCAATAAAATATTAAAATTTTAACAAAAAATTTGTTTGCACAAAATTATGGTCTCGTAGTATACTACGTAGTACAGTACGCCACCGAAAGAGCACGCATTTATTAAATGTGTTTATATAAATTTATATTAAAATTATTTTTATCATAATTCTGATAATCTAGAGCATCGATTAAGCCAATAAAATAATAAAATTTTAACAAAAAATTTGTTTGCACAAAATTACGGTCTCGTAGTATACTACGTAGTACAGTACGCCACCGAAAGAGCACGCATTTATTAAATGTGTTTATATAAATTTATATTAAAATTATTTTTATCATAATTCTGATAATCTAGAGCATCGATTAAGCCAATAAAATAATAAAATTTTAACAAAAAATTTGTTTGAACAAAATTACGATCTCGTAGTATACTACGTAGTACGGTACGCCACCGAAAGAGCACGCGTTTATTAAATGTGTTTATATAAATTTATATTAAAATTATTTTTATCATAATTCTGATAATCTAGAGCATCGATTAAGCCAATAAAATAATAAAATTTTAACAAAAAATTTGTTTGCACAAAATTACGGTCTCGTAGTATACTACGTAGTACAGTACGCCACCGAAAGAGCACGCATTTATTAAATGTGTTTATATAAATTTATATTAAAATTATTTTTATCATAATTCTGATAATCTAGAGCATCGATTAAGCCAATAAAATAATAAAATTTTAACAAAAAATTTGTTTGCACAAAATTACGGTCTCGTAGTATACTACGTAGTACAGTACGCCACCGAAAGAGCACGCATTTATTAAATGTGTTTATATAAATTTATATTAAAATTATTTTTATCATAATTCTGATAATCTAGAGCATCGATTAAGCCAATAAAATATTAAAATTTTAACAAAAAATTTGTTTGAACAAAATTACGATCTCGTAGTATACTACGTAGTATGGTACGCCACCGAAAGAGCACGCATTTATTAAATGTGTTTATATAAATTTATATTAAAATACTTTTTATCATAATTCTGATAATCTAGAGCATCGATTAAGCCAATAAAATAATAAAATTTTAACAAAAAATTTGTTTGCACAAAATTACGGTCTCGTAGTATACTACGTAGTACAGTACGCCACCGAAAGAGCACGCATTTATTAAATGTGTTTATATAAATTTATATTAAAATTATTTTTATCATAATTCTGATAATCTAGAGCATCGATTAAGCCAATAAAATAATAAAATTTTAACAAAAAATTTGTTTGCACAAAATTACGGTCTCGTAGTATACTACGTAGTACAGTACGCCACCGAAAGAGCACGCATTTATTAAATGTGTTTATATAAATTTATATTAAAATTATTTTTATCATAATTCTGATAATCTAGAGCATCGATTAAGCCAATAAAATAATAAAATTTTAACAAAAAATTTGTTTGCACAAAATTACGGTCTCGTAGTATACTACGTAGTACAGTACGCCACCGAAAGAGCACGCATTTATTAAATGTGTTTATATAAATTTATATTAAAATTATTTTTATCATAATTCTGATAGTCTAGAGCATCGATTAAGCCAATAAAATAATAAAATTTTAACAAAAAATTTGTTTGAACAAAATTACGATTTCGTAGTATACTACGTAGTACGGTACGCCACCGAAAGAGCACGCATTTATTAAATGTGTTTATATAAATTTATATTAAAATTATTTTTATCATAATTCTGATAATCTAGAGCATCGATTAAGCCAATAAAATAATAAAATTTTAACAAAAAATTTGTTTGCACAAAATTATGGTCTCGTAGTATACTACGTAGTACAGTACGCCACCGAAAGAGCACGCATTTATTAAATGTGTTTATATAAATTTATATTAAAATTATTTTTATCATAATTCTGATAATCTAGAGCATCGATTAAGCCAATAAAATAATAAAATTTTAACAAAAAATTTGTTTGAACAAAATTACGATCTCGTAGTATACTACGTAGTACAGTACGCCACCGAAAGAGCACGCATTTATTAAATGTGTTTATATAAATTTATATTAAAATTATTTTTATCATAATTCTGATAATCTAGAGCATCGATTAAGCCAATAAAATATTAAAATTTTAACAAAAAATTTGTTTGAACAAAATTACGATCTCGTAGTATACTACGTAGTATGGTACGCCACCGAAAGAGCACGCATTTATTAAATGTGTTTATATAAATTTATATTAAAATACTTTTTATCATAATTCTGATAATCTAGAGCATCGATTAAGCCAATAAAATAATAAAATTTTAACAAAAAATTTGTTTGCACAAAATTACGGTCTCGTAGTATACTACGTAGTACAGTACGCCACCGAAAGAGCACGCATTTATTAAATGTGTTTATATAAATTTATATTAAAATTATTTTTATCATAATTCTGATAATCTAGAGCATCGATTAAGCCAATAAAATAATAAAATTTTAACAAAAAATTTGTTTGCACAAAATTACGGTCTCGTAGTATACTACGTAGTACAGTACGCCACCGAAAGAGCACGCATTTATTAAATGTGTTTATATAAATTTATATTAAAATTATTTTTATCATAATTCTGATAATCTAGAGCATCGATTAAGCCAATAAAATAATAAAATTTTAACAAAAAATTTGTTTGAACAAAATTACGATCTTGTAGTATACTACGTAGTACGGTACGCCACCGAAAGAGCACGCATTTATTAAATGTGTTTATATAAATTTATATTAAAATTATTTTTATCATAATTCTGATAATCTAGAGCATCGATTAAGCCAATAAAATAATAAAATTTTAACAAAAAATTTGTTTGCACAAAATTACGGTCTCGTAGTATACTACGTAGTACAGTACGCCACCGAAAGAGCACGCATTTATTAAATGTGTTTATATAAATTTATATTAAAATTATTTTTATCATAATTCTGATAATCTAGAGCATCGATTAAGCCAATAAAATAATAAAATTTTAACAAAAAATTTGTTTGAACAAAATTACGATTTCGTAGTATACTACGTAGTACGGTACGCCACCGAAAGAGCACGCATTTATTAAATGTGTTTATATAAATTTATATTAAAATTATTTTTATCATAATTCTGATAATCTAGAGCATCGATTAAGCCAATAAAATAATAAAATTTTAACAAAAAATTTGTTTGCACAAAATTACGGTCTCGTAGTATACTACGTAGTACAGTACGCCACCGAAAGAGCACGCATTTATTTAATGTGTTTATATAAATTTATATTAAAATTATTTTTATCATAATTCTGATAATCTAGAGCATCGATTAAGCCAATAAAATAATAAAATTTTAACAAAAAATTTGTTTGAACAAAATTACGGTCTCGTAGTATACTACGTAGTACAGTACGCCACCGAAAGAGCACGCATTTATTAAATGTGTTTATATAAATTTATATTAAAATTATTTTTATCATAATTCTGATAATCTAGAGCATCGATTAAGCCAATAAAATAATAAAATTTTAACAAAAAATTTGTTTGCACAAAATTACGGTCTCGTAGTATACTACGTAGTACAGTACGCCACCGAAAGAGCACGCATTTATTAAATGTGTTTATATAAATTTATAATAAAATTATTTTTATCATAATTCTGATAATCTAGAGCATCGATTAAGCCAATAAAATATTAAAATTTTAACAAAAAATTTGTTTGCACAAAATTATGGTCTCGTAGTATACTACGTAGTACAGTACGCCACCGAAAGAGCACGCATTTATTAAATGTGTTTATATAAATTTATATTAAAATTATTTTTATCATAATTCTGATAATCTAGAGCATCGATTAAGCCAATAAAATAATAAAATTTTAACAAAAAATTTGTTTGCACAAAATTACGGTCTCGTAGTATACTACGTAGTACAGTACGCCACCGAAAGAGCACGCATTTATTAAATGTGTTTATATGAATTTATATTAAAATTATTTTTATCATAATTCTGATAATCTAGAGCATCGATTAAGCCAATAAAATAATAAAATTTTAACAAAAAATTTGTTTGCACAAAATTACGGTCTCGTAGTATACTACGTAGTACAGTACGCCACCGAAAGAGCACGCATTTATTAAATGTGTTTATATAAATTTATATTAAAATTATTTTTATCATAATTCTGATAATCTAGAGCATCGATTAAGCCAATAAAATATTAAAATTTTAACAAAAAATTTGTTTGCACAAAATTATGGTCTCGTAGTATACTACGTAGTACAGTACGCCACCGAAAGAGCACGCATTTATTAAATGTGTTTATATAAATTTATATTAAAATTATTTTTATCATAATTCTGATAATCTAGAGCATCGATTAAGCCAATAAAATAATAAAATTTTAACAAAAAATTTGTTTGCACAAAATTACGGTCTCGTAGTATACTACGTAGTACAGTACGCCACCGAAAGAGCACGCATTTATTAAATGTGTTTATATAAATTTATATTAAAATTATTTTTATCATAATTCTGATAATCTAGAGCATCGATTAAGCCAATAAAATAATAAAATTTTAACAAAAAATTTGTTTGCACAAAATTACGGTCTCGTAGTATACTACGTAGTACAGTACGCCACCGAAAGAGCACGCATTTATTAAATGTGTTTATATAAATTTATATTAAAATTATTTTTATCATAATTCTGATAATCTAGAGCATCGATTAAGCCAATAAAATAATAAAATTTTAACAAAAAATTTGTTTGCACAAAATTACGGTCTCGTAGTATACTACGTAGTACAGTACGCCACCGAAAGAGCACGCATTTATTAAATGTGTTTATATAAATTTATATTAAAATTATTTTTATCATAATTCTGATAATCTAGAGCATCGATTAAGCCAATAAAATATTAAAATTTTAACAAAAAATTTGTTTGCACAAAATTACGGTCTCGTAGTATACTACGTAGTACAGTACGCCACCGAAAGAGCACGCATTTATTAAATGTGTTTATATAAATTTATATTAAAATTATTTTTATCATAATTCTGATAATCTAGAGCATCGATTAAGCCAATAAAATATTAAAATTTTAACAAAAAATTTGTTTGCACAAAATTACGGTCTCGTAGTATACTACGTAGTACAGTACGCCACCGAAAGAGCACGCATTTATTAAATGTGTTTATATAAATTTATATTAAAATTATTTTTATCATAATTCTGATAATCTAGAGCATCGATTAAGCCAATAAAATATTAAAATTTTAACAAAAAATTTGTTTGCACAAAATTATGGTCTCGTAGTATACTACGTAGTACAGTACGCCACCGAAAGAGCACGCATTTATTAAATGTGTTTATATAAATTTATATTAAAATTATTTTTATCATAATTCTGATAATATAGAGCATCGATTAAGCCAATAAAATAATAAAATTTTAACAAAAAATTTGTTTGAACAAAATTACGATCTCGTAGTATACTACGTAGTACAGTACGCCACCGAAAGAGCACGCATTTATTAAATGTGTTTATATAAATTTATATTAAAATTATTTTTATCATAATTCTGATAATCTAGAGCATCGATTAAGCCAATAAAATAATAAAATTTTAACAAAAAATTTGTTTGCACAAAATTACGGTCTCGTAGTATACTACGTAGTACAGTACGCCACCGAAAGAGCACGCATTTATTAAATGTGTTTATATAAATTTATATTAAAATTATTTTTATCATAATTCTGATAATCTAGAGCATCGATTAAGCCAATAAAATAATAAAATTTTAACAAAAAATTTGTTTGAACAAAATTACGATCTCGTAGTATACTACGTAGTACAGTACGCCACCGAAAGAGCACGCATTTATTAAATGTGTTTATATGAATTTATATTAAAATTATTTTTATCATAATTCTGATAATCTAGAGCATCTATTAAGCCAATAAAATAATAAAATTTTAACAAAAAATTTGTTTGAACAAAATTACGATCTCGTAGTATACTACGTAGTACAGTACGCCACCGAAAGAGCACGCATTTATTAAATGTGTTTATATAAATTTATATTAAAATTATTTTTATCATAATTCTGATAATCTAGAGCATCGATTAAGCCAATAAAATATTAAAATTTTAACAAAAAATTTGTTTGCACAAAATTACGGTCTCGTAGTATACTACGTAGTACAGTACGCCACCGAAAGAGCACGCATTTATTAAATGTGTTTATATAAATTTATATTAAAATTATTTTTATCATAATTCTGATAATCTAGAGCATCGATTAAGCCAATAAAATAATAAAATTTTAACAAAAAATTTGTTTGCACAAAATTACGGTCTCGTAGTATAC
Source organism: Tipula helvola (assembly GCA_963556165.1). Lineage (NCBI taxonomy): Eukaryota > Metazoa > Arthropoda > Insecta > Diptera > Tipulidae > Tipula > Tipula helvola. Next base: position 44,374 of record CAUVYM010000732.1, read on the forward strand.
TACGTAGTACAGTACGCCACCGAAAGAGCACGCATTTATTAAATGTGTTTATATAAATTTATAATAAAATTATTTTTATCATAATTCTGATAATCTAGAGCATCGATTAAGCCAATAAAATAATAAAATTTTAACAAAAAATTTGTTTGAACAAAATTACGATCTCGTAGTATACTACGTAGTACAGTACGCCACCGAAAGAGCACGCATTTATTAAATGTGTTTATATAAATTTATATTAAAATTATTTTTATCATAATTCTGATAATCTAGAGCATCGATTAAGCCAATAAAATAATAAAATTTTAACAAAAAATTTGTTTGCACAAAATTACGGTCTCGTAGTATACTACGTAGTACAGTACGCCACCGAAAGAGCACGCATTTATTAAATGTGTTTATATAAATTTATATTAAAATTATTTTTATCATAATTCTGATAATCTAGAGCATCGATTAAGCCAATAAAATAATAAAATTTTAACAAAAAATTTGTTTGAACAAAATTACGATCTCGTAGTATACTACGTAGTACAGTACGCCACCGAAAGAGCACGCATTTATTAAATGTGTTTATATAAATTTATATTAAAATATTTTTATCATAATTCTGATAATCTAGAGCATCGATTAAGCCAATAAAATAATAAAATTTTAACAAAAAATTTGTTTGCACAAAATTACGGTCTCGTAGTATACTACGTAGTACAGTACGCCACCGAAAGAGCACGCATTTATTAAATGTGTTTATATAAATTTATATTAAAATTATTTTTATCATAATTCTGATAATCTAGAGCATCGATTAAGCCAATAAAATATTAAAATTTTAACAAAAAATTTGTTTGCACAAAATTACGGTCTCGAGTATACTACGTAGTACAGTACGCCACCGAAAGAGCACGCATTTATTAAATGTGTTTATATAAATTTATATTAAAATTATTTTTATCATAATTCTGATAATCTAGAGCATCGATTAAGCCAATAAAATAATAAAATTTTAACAAAAAATTTGTTTGCACAAAATTACGGTCTCGTAGTATACTACGTAGTACAGTACGCCACCGAAAGAGCACGCATTTATTAAATGTGTTTATATAAATTTATATTAAAATTATTTTTATCATAATTCTGATAATCTAGAGCATCGATTAAGCCAATAAAATATTAAAATTTTAACAAAAAATTTGTTTGCACAAAATTATGGTCTCGTAGTATACTACGTAGTACAGTACGCCACCGAAAGAGCACGCATTTATTAAATGTGTTTATATAAATTTATATTAAAATTATTTTTATCATAATTCTGATAATCTAGAGCATCGATTAAGCCAATAAAATAATAAAATTTTAACAAAAAATTTGTTTGAACAAAATTACGATCTCGTAGTATACTACGTAGTACAGTACGCCACCGAAAGAGCACGCATTTATTAAATGTGTTTATATGAATTTATATTAAAATTATTTTTATGATAATTCTGATAATCTAGAGCATCGATTAAGCCAATAAAATAATAAAATTTTAACAAAAAATTTGTTTGAACAAAATTACGATCTCGTAGTATACTACGTAGTACAGTACGCCACCGAAAGAGCACGCATTTATTAAATGTGTTTATATAAATTTATATTAAAATTATTTTTATCATAATTCTGATAATCTAGAGCATCGATTAAGCCAATAAAATAATAAAATTTTAACAAAAAATTTGTTTGCACAAAATTACGGTCTCGTAGTATACTACGTAGTACAGTACGCCACCGAAAGAGCACGCATTTATTAAATGTGTTTATATAAATTTATATTAAAATTATTTTTATCATAATTCTGATAATCTAGAGCATCGATTAAGCCAATAAAATACTAAAATTTTAACAAAAAATTTGTTTGCACAAAATTACGGTCTCGTAGTATACTACGTAGTACAGTACGCCACCGAAAGAGCACGCATTTATTAAATGTGTTTATATAAATTTATATTAAAATTATTTTTATCATAATTCTGATAATCTAGAGCATCGATTAAGCCAATAAAATAATAAAATTTTAACAAAAAATTTGTTTGCACAAAATTACGATCTCGTAGTATACTACGTAGTACAGTACGCCACCGAAAGAGCACGCATTTATTAAATGTGTTTATATGAATTTATATTAAAATTATTTTTATCATAATTCTGATAATCTAGAGCATCGATTAAGCCAATAAAATAATAAAATTTTAACAAAAAATTTGTTTGAACAAAATTACGATCTCGTAGTATACTACGTAGTACAGTACGCCACCGAAAGAGCACGCATTTATTAAATGTGTTTATATAAATTTATATTAAAATTATTTTTATCATAATTCTGATAATCTAGAGCATCGATTAAGCCAATAAAATATTAAAATTTTAACAAAAAATTTGTTTGCACAAAATTACGGTCTCGTAGTATACTACGTAGTACAGTACGCCACCGAAAGAGCACGCATTTATTAAATGTGTTTATATAAATTTATATTAAAATTATTTTTATCATAATTCTGATAATCTAGAGCATCGATTAAGCCAATAAAATAATAAAATTTTAACAAAAAAATTGTTTGCACAAAATTACGGTCTCGTAGTATACTACGTAGTACAGTACGCCACCGAAAGAGCACGCATTTATTAAATGTGTTTATATAAATTTATGTTCAAACTTTAAATTATTTTGGTATATTCCAAATTGATAAATATTTATAAGAAGAGGAGAAATTGTTAAGAGTTTGCAATTCAGTTTCGATCTGCGAGCATGTGAAAAATAAATCATCTTTCAGTACATCTCATCAGGCTATAGCGACTGAACTGCTAATTTATTACACTGATTTTTTCCTATATATAGGAATCAACCGTGCACTTGTAGTATTAGCGAATTTTTACATTCCCCTTTCTAAACTTTTAACAATTTCAATTTTATTGTATTTAACGCATACATGCGGTTACTATGTTCAAACTTTAAATTATTTTGGTATATTCCAAATTGATAAATATTTATAAGAAGAGGAGAAATTGTTAAGAGTTTGCAATTCAGTTTCGATCTGCGAGCATGTGAAAAATAAATCATCTTTCAGTACATCTCATCAGGCTATAGCGACTGAACTGCTAATTTATTACACTGATTTTTTCCTATATATAGGAATCAACCGTGCACTTGTAGTATTAGCGAATTTTTACATTCCCCTTTCTAAACTTTTAACAATTTCAATTTTATTGTATTTAACGCATACATGCGGTTACTATGTTCAAACTTTAAATTATTTAGGTATATTCCAAATTGATAAATATTTATAAGAAGAGGAGTATAGTAACTTTTACATAGTAACCGCATGTATGCGTTAAATACAATAAAATTGAAATTGTTAAAAGTTTAGAAAGGGGAATGTAAAAATTCGCTAATACTACAAGTGCACGGTTGATTCCTATATATAGGAAAAAATCAGTGTAATAAATTAGCAGTTCAGTCGCTATAGCCTGATGAGATGTACTGAAAGATGATTTATTTTTCACATGCTCGCAGATCGAAACTGAATTGCAAACTCTTAACAATTTCTCCTCTTCTTATATATAAATTTATATTAAAATTATTTTTATCATAATTCTGATAATCTAGAGCATCGATTAAGCCAATAAATAATAAAATTTTAACAAAAAATTTGTTTGATCAAAATTACGATCTCGTAGTATACTACGTAGTACAGTACGCCACCGAAAGAGCACGCATTTATTAAATGTGTTTATATAAATTTATATTAAAATTATTTTTATCATAATTCTGATAATCTAGAGCATCGATTAAGCCAATAAAATAATAAAATTTTAACAAAAAATTTGTTTGCACAAAATTACGGTCTCGTAGTATACTACGTAGTACAGTACGCCACCGAAAGAGCACGCATTTATTAAATGTGTTTATATAAATTTATATTAAAATTATTTTTATCATAATTCTGATAATCTAGAGCATCGATTAAGCCAATAAAATAATAAAATTTTAACAAAAAAGTTGTTTGAACAAAATTACGATCTCGTAGTATACTACGTAGTACAGTACGCCACCGAAAGAGCACGCATTTATTAAATGTGTTTATATAAATTTATATTAAAATTATTTTTATCATAATTCTGATAATCTAGAGCATCGATTAAGCCAATAAAATAATAAAATTTTAACAAAAAATTTGTTTGAACAAAATTACGATCTCGTAGTATACTACGTAGTACAGTACGCCACCGAAAGAGCACGCATTTATTAAATGTGTTTATATAAATTTATATTAAAATTATTTTTATCATAATTCTGATAATCTAGAGCATCGATTAAGCCAATAAAATAATAAAATTTTAACAAAAAATTTGTTTGCACAAAATTACGATCTCGTAGTATACTACGTAGTACAGTACGCCACCGAAAGAGCACGCATTTATTAAATGTGTTTATATAAATTTATATTAAAATTTTTTTTATCATAATTCTGATAATCTAGAGCATCGATTAAGCCAATAAAATAATAAAATTTTAACAAAAAATTTGTTTGCACAAAATTACGGTCTCGTAGTATACTACGTAGTACAGTACGCCACCGAAAGAGCACGCATTTATTAAATGTGTTTATATAAATTATATTAAAATTATTTTTATCATAATTCTGATAATCTAGAGCATCGATTAAGCCAATAAAATAATAAAATTTTAACAAAAAATTTGTTTGCACAAAATTACGGTCTCGTAGTATACTACGTAGTACAGTACGCCACCGAAAGAGCACGCATTTATTAAATGTGTTTATATAAATTTATATTAAAATTATTTTTATCATAATTCTGATAATCTAGAGCATCGATTAAGCCAATAAAATAATAAAATTTTAACAAAAAATTTGTTTGAACAAAATTACGATCTCGTAGTATACTACGTAGTACAGTACGCCACCGAAAGAGCACGCATTTATTAAATGTGTTTATATGAATTTATATTAAAATTATTTTTATCATAATTCTGATAATCTAGAGCATCGATTAAGCCAATAAAATAATAAAATTTTAACAAAAAAATTTGTTTGAACAAAATTACGATCTCGTAGTATACTACGTAGTACAGTACGCCACCGAAAGAGCACGCATTTATTAAATGTGTTTATATAAATTTATAATAAAATTATTTTTATCATAATTCTGATAATCTAGAGCATCGATTAAGCCAATAAAATATTAAAATTTTAACAAACAATTTGTTTGCACAAAATTACGGTCTCGTAGTATACTACGTAGTACAGTACGCCACCGAAAGAGCATGCATTTATTAAATGTGTTTATATAAATTTATATTAAAATTATTTTTATCATAATTCTGATAATCTAGAGCATCGATTAAGCCAATAAAATAATAAAATTTTAACAAAAAATTTGTTTGCACAAAATTACGGTCTCGTAGTATACTACGTAGTACAGTACGCCACCGAAAGAGCACGCATTTATTAAATGTGTTTATATAAATTTATATTAAATTATTTTTATCATAATTCTGATAATCTAGAGCATCGATTAAGCCAATAAAATAATAAAATTTTAACAAAAAATTTGTTTGAACAAAATTACGATCTCGTAGTATACTACGTAGTACAGTACGCCACCGAAAGAGCACGCATTTATTAAATGTGTTTATATAAATTTATATTAAAATTATTTTTATCATAATTCTGATAATCTAGAGCATCGATTAAGCCAATAAAATAATAAAATTTTAACAAAAAATTTGTTTGCACAAAATTACTGTCTCGTAGTATACTACGTAGTACAGTACGCCACCGAAAGAGCACGCATTTATTAAATTGTGTTTATATAAATTTATATTAAAATTATTTTTATCATAATTCTGATAATCTAGAGCATCGATTAAGCCAATAAAATAATAAAATTTTAACAAAAAATTTGTTTGAACAAAATTACGATCTCGTAGTATACTACGTAGTACAGTACGCCACCGAAAGAGCACGCATTTATTAAATGTGTTTATATAAATTTATATTAAAATTATTTTTATCATAATCCTGATAATCTAGAGCATCGATTAAGCCAATAAAATAATAAAATTTTAACAAAAAATTTGTTTGAACAAAATTACGATCTCGTAGTATACTACGTAGTACAGTACGCCACCGAAAGAGCACGCATTTATTAAATGTGTTTATATAAATTTATATTAAAATTATTTTTATCATAATTCTGATAATCTAGAGCATCGATTAAGCCAATAAAATAATAAAATTTTAACAAAAAATTTGTTTGCACAAAATTACGATCTCGTAGTATACTACGTAGTACAGTACGCCACCGAAAGAGCACGCATTTATTAAATGTGTTTATATAAATTTATATTAAAATTATTTTTATCATAATTCTGATAATCTAGAGCATCGATTAAGCCAATAAAATAATAAAATTTTAACAAAAAATTTGTTTGCACAAAATTACGGTCTCGTAGTATACTACGTAGTACAGTACGCCACCGAAAGAGCACGCATTTATTAAATGTGTTTATATAAATTTATATTAAAATTATTTTTATCATAATTCTGATAATCTAGAGCATCGATTAAGCCAATAAAATAATAAAATTTTAACAAAAAATTTGTTTGCACAAAATTACGGTCTCGTAGTATACTACGTAGTACAGTACGCCACCGAAAGAGCACGCATTTATTAAATGTGTTTATATAAATTTATATTAAAATTATTTTTATCATAATTCTGATAATCTAGAGCATCGATTAAGCCAATAAAATAATAAAATTTTAACAAAAAATTTGTTTGAACAAAATTATGATCTCGTAGTATACTACGTAGTACAGTACGCCACCGAAAGAGCACGCATTTATTAAATGTGTTTATATGAATTTATATTAAAATTATTTTTATCATAATTCTGATAATCTAGAGCATCGATTAAGCCAATAAAATAATAAAATTTTAACAAAAAATTTGTTTGAACAAAATTACGGTCTCGTAGTATACTACGTAGTACAGTACGCCACCGAAAGAGCACGCATTTATTAAATGTGTTTATATAAATTTATATTAAAATTATTTTTATCATAATTCTGATAATCTAGAGCATCGATTAAGCCAATAAAATATTAAAATTTTAACAAAAAATTTGTTTGCACAAAATTACGGTCTCGTAGTATTCGTAGTATACTACGTAGTACAGTACGCCACCGAAAGAGCACGCATTTATTAAATGTGTTTATATAAATTTATATTAAAATTATTTTTATCATAATTCTGATAATCTAGAGCATCGATTAAGCCAATAAAATAATAAAATTTTAACAAAAAATTTGTTTGCACAAAATTACGGTCTCGTAGTATACTACGTAGTACAGTACGCCACCGAAAGAGCACGCATTTATTAAATGTGTTTATATAAATTTATATTAAAATTATTTTTATCATAATTCTGATAATCTAGAGCATCGATTAAGCCAATAAAATAATAAAATTTTAACAAAAAATTTGTTTGAACAAAATTACGATCTCGTAGTATACTACGTAGTACAGTACGCCACCGAAAGAGCACGCATTTATTAAATGTGTTTATATAAATTTATATTAAAATTATTTTTATCATAATTCTGATAATCTAGAGCATCGATTAAGCAATAAAATATTAAAATTTTAACAAAAAATTTGTTTGCACAAAATTACGGTCTCGTAGTATACTACGTAGTACAGTTACGCCACCGAAAGAGCACGCATTTATTAAATGTGTTTATATAAATTTATATTAAATTATTTTTATCATAATTCTGATAATCTAGAGCATCGATTAAGCCAATAAAATAATAAAATTTTAAAAAAAAATTTGTTTGAACAAAATTACGATCTCGTAGTATACTACGTAGTACAGTACGCCACCGAAAGAGCACGCATTTATTAAATGTGTTTATATAAATTTATATTAAAATTATTTTTATCATAATTCTGATAATCTAGAGCATCGATTAAGCCAATAAAATAATAAAATTTTAACAAAAAAATTTGTTTGCACAAAATTACGGTCTCGTAGTATACTACGTAGTACAGTACGCCACCGGAAAGAGCACGCATTTATTAAATGTGTTTATATAAATTTATATTAAAATTATTTTTATCATAATTCTGATAATCTAGAGCATCGATTAAGCCAATAAAATATTAAAATTTTAACAAAAAATTTGTTTGCACAAAATTACTGGGTCTCGTAGTATACTACGTAGTACAGTACGCCACCGAAAGAGCACGCATTTATTAAATGTGTTTATATAAATTTATATTAAAATTATTTTTATCATAATTCTGATAATCTAGAGCATCGATTAAGCCAATAAAATAATAAAATTTTAACAAAAATTTGTTTGAACAAAATTACGATCTCGTAGTATACTACGTAGTACAGTACGCCACCGAAAGAGCACGCATTTATTAAATGTGTTTATATAAATTTATATTAAAATTATTTTTATCATAATTCTGATAATCTAGAGCATCGATTAAGCCAATAAAATAATAAAATTTTAACAAAAAATTTGTTTGAACAAAATTACGATCTCGTAGTATACTACGTAGTACAATACGCCACCGAAAGAGCACGCATTTATTAAATGTGTTTATATAAATTTATATTAAAATTATTTTTATCATAATTCTGATAATCTAGAGCATCGATTAAGCCAATAAAAATAATAAAATTTTAACAAAAAATTTGTTTGCACAAAATTACGGTCTCGTAGTATACTACGTAGTACAGTACGCCACCGAAAGAGCACGCATTTATTAAATGTGTTTATATAAATTTATATTAAAATTATTTTTATCATAATTCTGATAATCTAGAGCATCGATTAAGCCAATAAAATAATAAAATTTTAACAAAAAATTTGTTTGAACAAAATTACGATCTCGTAGTATACTACGTAGTACAGTACGCCACCGAAAGAGCACGCATTTATTAAATGTGTTTATATGAATTTATTAAAATTATTTTTATCATAATTCTGATAATCTAGAGCATCGATTAAGCCAATAAAATAATAAAATTTTAACAAAAAATTTGTTTGAACAAAATTACGATCTCGTAGTATACTACGTAGTACAGTACGCCACGAAAGAGCACGCATTTATTAAATGTGTTTATATAAATTTATATTAAAATTATTTTTATCATAATTCTGATAATCTAGAGCATCGATTAAGCCAATAAAATATTAAAATTTTAACAAAAAATTTGTTTGCACAAAATTACGGTCTCGTAGTATACTACGTAGTACAGTACGCCACCGAAAGAGCACGCATTTATTAAATGTGTTTATATAAATTTATATTAAAATTATTTTTTATCATAATTCTGATAATCTAGAGCATCGATTAAGCCAATAAAATAATAAAATTTTAACTAAAAAATTTGTTTGCACAAAATTACGGTCTCGTAGTATACTACGTAGTACAGTACGCCACGAAAGAGCACGCATTTATTAAATGTGTTTATATAAATTTATATTTAAAATTATTTTTATCATAATTCTGATAATCTAGAGCATCGATTAAGCCAATAAAATAATAAAATTTTAACAAAAAATTTGTTTGAACAAAATTACGATCTCGTAGTATACTACGTAGTACAGTACGCCACCGAAAGAGCACGCATTTATTAAATGTGTTTATATAAATTTATATTAAAATTATTTTTATCATAATTCTGATAATCTAGAGCATCGATTAAGCCAATAAAATAATAAAATTTTAACAAAAAATTTGTTTGCACAAAATTACGGTCTCGTAGTATACTACGTAGTACAGTACGCCACCGAAAGAGCACGCATTTATTAAATGTGTTTAGTATAAATTTATATTAAAATTATTTTTATCATAATTCTGATAATCTAGAGCATCGATTAAGCCAATAAAATATTAAAATTTTAACAAAAAATTTGTTTTGCACAAAATTATGGTCTCGTAGTATACTACGTAGTACAGTACGCCACCGAAAGAGCACGCATTTATTAAATGTGTTTATATAAATTTATATTAAAATTATTTTTATCATAATTCTGATAATCTAGAGCATCGATTAAGCCAATAAAATAATAAAATTTTAACAAAAAATTTGTTTGCACAAAATACGGTCTCGTAGTATACTACGTAGTACAGTACGCCACCGAAAGAGCACGCATTTATTAAATGTGTTTATATAAATTTATATTAAAATTATTTTTATCATAATTCTGATAATCTAGAGCATCGATTAAGCCAATAAAATAATAAAATTTTAACAAAAAAATTTGTTTGAACAAAATTACGATCTCGTAGTATACTACGTAGTACGGTACGCCACCGAAAGAGCACGCATTTATTAAATGTGTTTATATAAATTTATATTAAAATTATTTTTATCATAATTCTGATAATCTAGAGCATCGATTAAGCCAATAAAATAATAAAATTTTAACAAAAAATTTGTTTGCACAAAATTACGGTCTCGTAGTATACTACGTAGTACAGTACGCCACCGAAAGAGCACGCATTTATTAAATGTGTTTATATAAATTTATATTAAAATTATTTTTATCATAATTCTGATAATCTAGAGCATCGATTAAGCCAATAAAATAATAAAATTTTAACAAAAAATTTGTTTGCACAAAATTACGGTCTCGTAGTATACTACGTAGTACAGTACGCCACCGAAAGAGCACGCATTTATTAAATGTGTTTATATAAATTTATATTAAAATTATTTTTATCATAATTCTGATAATCTAGAGCATCGATTAAGCCAATAAAATATTAAAATTTTAACAAAAAACCTTTGTTTGAACAAAATTACGATCTCGTAGTATACTACCGTAGCTACGGTACGCCACCGAAAGAGCACGCATTTATTAAATGTGTTTATATAAATTTATATTAAAATTATTTTTATCATAATTCTGATAATCTAGAGCAACGATTAAGCCAATAAAATAATCAAATTTTAACAAAAAATTTGTTTGCACAAAATTACGGTCTCGTAGTATACTACGTAGTACAGTACGCCACCGAAAGAGCACGCATTTATTAAATGTGTTTATATAAATTTATATTAAAATTATTTTTATCATAATTCTGATAATCTAGAGCCATCGATAAGGCCAATAAAATAATAAAATTTTAACAAAAAATTTGTTTTGAACTCGTAGTATACTACGTAGTACGGTACGCCACCGAAAGAGCACGCATTTATTAAATGTGTTTATATAATTTATATTAAAATTATTTTTTATCATAATTCTTGATAATCTAGAGCATCGATTAAGCCAATAAATAATAAAATTTTAACAAAAAATTTGTTTGCACAAAATATACGGTCTCGTAGTATACTACGTAGTACAGTACGACCGAAAGAGCACGCATTTATTAAATGTGTTTATATAAATTTATATTAAAATTATTTTTATCATAATTCTGATAATCTAGAGCATCGATTAAGCCAATAAAATATTAAAATTTTAACAAAAAATTTGTTTGAACAAATTATGTCTCGTAGTATACTACGTAGTACAGTACGCCACCGAAAGAGCACGCATTTATTAAATGTGTTTATATAAATTTATATTAAAATTATTTTTATCATAATTCTGATAATCTAGAGCATCGATTAAGCCAATAAAATAATAAAATTTTAACAAAAAATTTGTTTGCACAAAATTACGGTCTCGTAGTATACTACGTAGTACAGTACGCCACCGAAAGAGCACGCATTTATTAAATGTGTTTATATAAATTTATATTAAAATTATTTTTATCATAATTCTGATAATCTAGAGCATCGATTAAGCCAATAAAATAATAAAATTTTAACAAAAAATTTGTTTGAACAAAATTACGATCTCGTAGTATACTACGTAGTACAGTACGCCACCGAAAGAGCACGCATTTATTAAATGTGTTTATATAAATTTATATTAAAATTATTTTTATCATAATTCTGATAATCTAGAGCATCGATTAAGCCAATAAAATAATAAAATTTTAACAAAAAATTTGTTTGCACAAAATTACGGTCTCGTAGTATACTACGTAGTACAGTACGCCACCGAAAGAGCACGCATTTATTAAATGTGTTTATATAAATTTATATTAAAATTATTTTTATCATAATTCTGATAATCTAGAGCATCGATTAAGCCAATAAAATATTAAAATTTTAACAAAAAATTTGTTTGCACAAAATTACGGTCTCGTAGTATACTACGTAGTACAGTACGCCACCGAAAGAGCACGCATTTATTAAATGTGTTTATATAAATTTATATTAAAATTATTTTTATCATAATTCTGATAATCTAGAGCATTGATTAAGCCAATAAAATAATAAAATTTTAACAAAAAATTTGTTTGAACAAATTACGATCTCGTAGTATACTACGTAGTACAGTACGCCACCGAAAGAGCACGCATTTAATAAATGTGTTTATATAAATTTATATTAAAATTATTTTTATCATAATTCTGATAATCTAGAGCATCGATTAAGCCAATAAAATAATAAAATTTTAACAAAAAATTTGTTTGCACAAAATTACGGTCTCGTAGTATACTACGTAGTACAGTACGCCACCGAAAGAGCACGCATTTATTAAATGTGTTTATATAAATTTATATTAAAATTATTTTTATCATAATTCTGATAATCTAGAGCATCGATTAAGCCAATAAAATATTAAAATTTTAACAAAAAATTTGTTTGCACAAAATTATGGTCTCGTAGTATACTACGTAGTACAGTACGCCACCGAAAGAGCACGCATTTATTAAATGTGTTTATATAAATTTATATTAAAATTATTTTTATCATAATTCTGATAATCTAGAGCATCGATTAAGCCAATAAAATAATAAAATTTTAACAAAAAAATTGTTTGAACAAAATTACGATCTCGTAGTATACTACGTAGTACAGTACGCCACCGAAAGAGCACGCATTTATTAAATGTGTTTATATAAATTTATATTAAAATTATTTTTATCATAATTCTGATAATCTAGAGCATCGATTAAGCCAATAAAATAATAAAATTTTAACAAAAAATTTGTTTGCACAAAATTACGGTCTCGTAGTATACTACGTAGTACAGTACGCCACCGAAAGAGCACGCATTTATTAAATGTGTTTATATAAATTTATATTAAAATTATTTTTATCATAATTCTGATAATCTAGAGCATCGATTAAGCCAATAAAATATTTAAATTTTAACAAAAAATTTGTTTGCACAAAATTACGGTCTCGTAGTATACTACGTAGTACAGTACGCCACCGAAAGAGCACGCATTTATTAAATGTGTTTATATAAATTTATATTAAAATTATTTTTATCATAATTCTGATAATCTAGAGCATCGATTAAGCCAATAAAATAATAAAATTTTAACAAAAAATTTGTTTGAACAAAATTACGATCTCGTAGTATACTACGTAGTACAGTACGCCACCGAAAGAGCACGCATTTATTAAATGTGTTTATATAAATTTATATTAAAATTATTTTTATCAATCATAATTCTGATAATCTAGAGCATCGATTAAGCCAATAAAATAATAAAATTTTAACAAAAAATTTGTTTGCACAAAATTACGGTCTCGTAGTATACTACGTAGTACAGTACGCCACCGAAAGAGCACGCATTTATTAAATGTGTTTATATAAATTTATATTAAAATTATTTTTATCATAATTCTGATAATCTAGAGCATCGATTAAGCCAATAAAATATTAAAATTTTAACAAAAAATTTGTTTGCACAAAATTACGGTCTCGTAGTATACTACGTAGTACAGTACGCCACCGAAAGAGCACGCATTTATTAAATGTGTTTATATAAATTTATATTAAAATTATTTTTATCATAATTCTGATAATCTAGAGCATCGATTAAGCCAATAAAATAATAAAATTTTAACAAAAAATTTGTTTGAACAAAATTACGATCTCGTAGTATACTACGTAGTACAGTACGCCACCGAAAGAGCACGCATTTATTAAATGTGTTTATATAAATTTATATTAAAATTATTTTTATCATAATTCTGATAATCTAGAGCATCGATTAAGCCAATAAAATAATAAAATTTTAACAAAAAATTTGTTTGAACAAAATTACGGTCTCGTAGTATACTACGTAGTACAGTACGCCACCGAAAGAGCACGCATTTATTAAATGTGTTTATATAAATTTATATTAAAATTATTTTTATCATAATTCTGATAATCTAGAGCATCGATTAAGCCAATAAAATAATAAAATTTTAACAAAAAATTTGTTTGCACAAAATTACGGTCTCGTAGTATACTACGTAGTACAGTACGCCACCGAAAGAGCACGCATTTATTAAATGTGTTTATATAAATTTATATTAAAATTATTTTTATCATAATTCTGATAATCTAGAGCATCGATTAAGCCAATAAAATATTAAAATTTTAACAAAAAATTTGTTTGAACAAAATTACGGTCTCGTAGTATACTACGTAGTACAGTACGCCACCGAAAGAGCACGCATTTATTAAATGTGTTTATATAAATTTATATTAAAATTATTTTTATCATAATTCTGATAATCTAGAGCATCGATTAAGCCAATAAAATAATAAAATTTTAACAAAAAATTTGTTTGCACAAAATTACGGTCTCGTAGTATACTACGTAGTACAGTACGCCACCGAAAGAGCACGCATTTATTAAATGTGTTTATATAAATTTATATTAAAATTATTTTTATCATAATTCTGATAATCTAGAGCATCGATTAAGCCAATAAAATAATAAAATTTTAACAAAAAATTTGTTTGAACAAAATTACGATCTCGTAGTATACTACGTAGTACAGTACGCCACCGAAAGAGCACGCATTTATTAAATGTGTTTATATAAATTTATATTAAAATTATTTTTATCATAATTCTGATAATCTAGAGCATCGATTAAGCCAATAAAATAATAAAATTTTAACAAAAAATTTGTTTGCACAAAATTACGGTCTCGTAGTATACTACGTAGTACAGTACGCCACCGAAAGAGCACGCATTTATTAAATGTGTTTATATAAATTTATATTAAAATTATTTTTATCATAATTCTGATAATCTAGAGCATCGATTAAGCCAATAAAATATTAAAATTTTAACAAAAAATTTGTTTGCACAAAATTACGGTCTCGTAGTATACTACGTAGTACAGTACGCCACCGAAAGAGCACGCATTTATTAAATGTGTTTATATAAATTTATATTAAAATTATTTTTATCATAATTCTGATAATCTAGAGCATCGATTAAGCCAATAAAATAATAAAATTTTAACAAAAAATTTGTTTGAACAAAATTACGATCTCGTAGTATACTACGTAGTACAGTACGCCACCGAAAGAGCACGCATTTATTAAATGTGTTTATATAAATTTATATTAAAATTATTTTTATCATAATTCTGATAATCTAGAGCATCGATTAAGCCAATAAAATAATAAAATTTTAACAAAAAATTTGTTTGCACAAAATTACGGTCTCGTAGTATACTACGTAGTACAGTACGCCACCGAAAGAGCACGCATTTATTAAATGTGTTTATATAAATTTATATTAAAATTATTTTTATCATAATTCTGATAATCTAGAGCATCGATTAAGCCAATAAAATATTAAAATTTTAACAAAAAATTTGTTTGCACAAAATTATGGTCTCGTAGTATACTACGTAGTACAGTACGCCACCGAAAGAGCACGCATTTATTAAATGTGTTTATATAAATTTATATTAAAATTATTTTTATCATAATTCTGATAATCTAGAGCATCGATTAAGCCAATAAAATAATAAAATTTTAACAAAAAATTTGTTTGAACAAAATTACGATCTCGTAGTATACTACGTAGTACAGTACGCCACCGAAAGAGCACGCATTTATTAAATGTGTTTATATAAATTTATATTAAAATTATTTTTATCATAATTCTGATAATCTAGAGCATCGATTAAGCCAATAAAATAATAAAATTTTAACAAAAAATTTGTTTGCACAAAATTACGGTCTCGTAGTATACTACGTAGTACAGTACGCCACCGAAAGAGCACGCATTTATTAAATGTGTTTATATAAATTTATATTAAAATTATTTTTATCATAATTCTGATAATCTAGAGCATCGATTAAGCCAATAAAATATTAAAATTTTAACAAAAAATTTGTTTGCACAAAATTACGGTCTCGTAGTATACTACGTAGTACAGTACGCCACCGAAAGAGCACGCATTTATTAAATGTGTTTATATAAATTTATATTAAAATTATTTTTATCATAATTCTGATAATCTAGAGCATCGATTAAGCCAATAAAATAATAAAATTTTAACAAAAAATTTGTTTGAACAAAATTACGATCTCGTAGTATACTACGTAGTACAGTACGCCACCGAAAGAGCACGCATTTATTAAATGTGTTTATATAAATTTATATTAAAATTATTTTTATCATAATTCTGATAATCTAGAGCATCGATTAAGCCAATAAAATAATAAAATTTTAACAAAAAATTTGTTTGCACAAAATTACGGTCTCGTAGTATACTACGTAGTACAGTACGCCACCGAAAGAGCACGCATTTATTAAATGTGTTTATATAAATTTATATTAAAATTATTTTTATCATAATTCTGATAATCTAGAGCATCGATTAAGCCAATAAAATATTAAAATTTTAACAAAAAATTTGTTTGCACAAAATTACGGTCTCGTAGTATACTACGTAGTACAGTACGCCACCGAAAGAGCACGCATTTATTAAATGTGTTTATATAAATTTATATTAAAATTATTTTTATCATAATTCTGATAATCTAGAGCATCGATTAAGCCAATAAAATAATAAAATTTTAACAAAAAATTTGTTTGAACAAAATTACGATCTCGTAGTATACTACGTAGTACAGTACGCCACCGAAAGAGCACGCATTTATTAAATGTGTTTATATAAATTTATATTAAAATTATTTTTATCATAATTCTGATAATCTAGAGCATCGATTAAGCCAATAAAATAATAAAATTTTAACAAAAAATTTGTTTGCACAAAATTACGGTCTCGTAGTATACTACGTAGTACAGTACGCCACCGAAAGAGCACGCATTTATTAAATGTGTTTATATAAATTTATATTAAAATTATTTTTATCATAATTCTGATAATCTAGAGCATCGATTAAGCCAATAAAATAATAAAATTTTAACAAAAAATTTGTTTGCACAAAATTACGGTCTCGTAGTATACTACGTAGTACAGTACGCCACCGAAAGAGCACGCATTTATTAAATGTGTTTATATAAATTTATATTAAAATTATTTTTATCATAATTCTGATAATCTAGAGCATCGATTAAGCCAATAAAATAATAAAATTTTAACAAAAAATTTGTTTGCACAAAATTACGGTCTCGTAGTATACTACGTAGTACAGTACGCCACCGAAAGAGCACGCATTTATTAAATGTGTTTATATAAATTTATATTAAAATTATTTTTATCATAATTCTGATAATCTAGAGCATCGATTAAGCCAATAAAATAATAAAATTTTAACAAAAAATTTGTTTGCACAAAATTACGGTCTCGTAGTATACTACGTAGTACAGTACGCCACCGAAAGAGCACGCATTTATTAAATGTGTTTATATAAATTTATATTAAAATTATTTTTATCATAATTCTGATAATCTAGAGCATCGATTAAGCCAATAAAATAATAAAATTTTAACAAAAAATTTGTTTGCACAAAATTACGGTCTCGTAGTATACTACGTAGTACAGTACGCCACCGAAAGAGCACGCATTTATTAAATGTGTTTATATAAATTTATATTAAAATTATTTTTATCATAATTCTGATAATCTAGAGCATCGATTAAGCCAATAAAATAATAAAATTTTAACAAAAAATTTGTTTGCACAAAATTACGGTCTCGTAGTATACTACGTAGTACAGTACGCCACCGAAAGAGCACGCATTTATTAAATGTGTTTATATAAATTTATATTAAAATTATTTTTATCATAATTCTGATAATCTAGAGCATCGATTAAGCCAATAAAATAATAAAATTTTAACAAAAAATTTGTTTGCACAAAATTACGGATCTCGTAGTATACTACGTAGTACAGTACGCCACCGAAAGAGCACGCATTTATTAAATGTGTTTATATAAATTTATATTAAAATTATTTTTATCATAATTCTGATAATCTAGAGCATCGATTAAGCCAATAAAATATTAAAATTTTAACAAAAAATTTGTTTGCACAAAATTACGGTCTCGTAGTATACTACGTAGTACAGTACGCCACCGAAAGAGCACGCATTTATTAAATGTGTTTATATAAATTTATATTAAAATTATTTTTATCATAATTCTGATAATCTAGAGCATCGATTAAGCCAATAAAATAATAAAATTTTAACAAAAAATTTGTTTGCACAAAATTACGGTCTCGTAGTATACTACGTAGTACAGTACGCCACCGAAAGAGCACGCATTTATTAAATGTGTTTATATAAATTTATATTAAAATTATTTTTATCATAATTCTGATAATCTAGAGCATCGATTAAGCCAATAAAATAATAAAATTTTAACAAAAAATTTGTTTGAACAAAATTACGATCTCGTAGTATACTACGTAGTACAGTACGCCACCGAAAGAGCACGCATT
>CAUVYM010000733.1:0-21308 GCA_963556165.1 Tipula helvola
GAATTTTATTTATTTAACTTGTATTATCATAATTATTAGCTTTGAAAACGATTGCGAACAAAAAGTTTTTTCTGCCTCTTCGAAAAGCATGGATAGTAGTACAGTGTGTTTTTTCGATATCCTGATTGCATACATTCGCTCAGTAAAATTAAGATATCTCAAAAACTAGATTGAATATTTACAATCTGTTTATTGCGTATGATAAATTATACTGTTACCTATCATACACAAAAAGCAGATTGTAAAAATTCGATCTAGTTTCGAAGATATGCCAATTTTTCTATAATGAACCAAAAGCCTACTAAAAAACATCGATTTCTACAAACGGGTTATGTAAACGAACTGAAATTACGACGAATTTTATTTATTTAACTTGTATTATCATAATTATTAGCTTTGAAAACGATTGCGAACAAAAAGTTTTTTCTGCCTCTCCGAAAAGCATGGATAGTAGTACAGTGTGTTTTTTCGATATCCTGATTGCATACATTCGCTCAGTAAAATTAAGATATCTCAAAAACTAGATTGAATATTTACAATCTGTTTATTGCGTATGATAAATTATACTGTTACCTATCATACACAAAAAGCAGATTGTAAAAATTCGATCTAGTTTCGAAGATATGCCAATTTTTCTATAATGTACCAAAAGCCTACTAAAAACATCGATTTCTACCAAACGGGTTATGTAAACGAACTGAAATTACGACGAATTTTATTTATTTAACTTGTATTATCATAATTATTAGCTTTGAAAACGATTGCGAACAAAAAGTTTTTTCTGCCTCTCCGAAAAGCATGGATAGTAGTACAGTGTGTTTTTTCGATATCCTGATTGCATACATTCGCTCAGTAAAATTAAGATATCTCAAAAACTAGATTGAATATTTACAATCTGTAAATTGCGTATGATAAATTATACTGTTACCTATCATACACAAAAAGCAGATTGTAAAAATTCGATCTAGTTTCGAAGATATGCCAATTTTTCTATAATGTACCAAAAGCCTACTAAAAACATCGATTTCTACCAAACGGGTTATGCAAACGAACTGAAATTACGACGAATTTTATTTATTTAACTTGTATTATCATAATTATTAGCTTTGAAAACGATTGCGAACAAAAAGTTTTTTCTGCCTCTCCGAAAAGCATGGATAGTAGTACAGTGTGTTTTTTCGATATCCTGATTGCATACATTCGCTCAGTAAAATTAAGATATCTCAAAAACTAGATTGAATATTTACAATCTGTAAATTGCGTATGATAAATTATACTGTTACCTATCATACACAAAAAGCAGATAGTAAAAATTCGATCTAGTTTCGAAGATATGCCAATTTTTCTATAATGTACCAAAAGCCTACTAAAAACATCGATTTCTACCAAACGGGTTATGTAAACGAACTGAAATTACGACGAATTTTATTTATTTAACTTGTATTATCATAATTATTAGCTTTGAAAACGATTGCGAACAAAAAGTTTTTTCTGCCTCTCCGAAAAGCATGGATAGTAGTACAGTGTGTTTTTTCGATATCCTGATTGCATACATTCGCTCAGTAAAATTAAGATATCTCAAAAACTAGATTGAATATTTACAATCTGTTTATTGCGTATGATAAATTATACTGTTACCTATCATACACAAAAAGCAGATTGTAAAAATTCGATCTAGTTTCGAAGATATGCCAATTTTTCTATAATGTACCAAAAGCCTACTAAAAACATCGATTTCTACCAAACGGGTTATGTAAACGAACTGAAATTACGACGAATTTTATTTATTTAACTTGTATTATCATAATTATTAGCTTTGAAAACGATTGCGAACAAAAAGTTTTTTCTGCCTCTTCGAAAAGCATGGATAGTAGTACAGTGTGTTTTTTCGATATCCTGATTGCATACATTCGCTCAGTAAAATTAAGATATCTCAAAAACTAGATTGAATATTTACAATCTGTAAATTGCGTATGATAAATTATACTGTTACCTATCATACACAAAAAGCAGATTGTAAAAATTCGATCTAGTTTCGAAGATATGCCAATTTTTCTATAATGTACCAAAAGCCTACTAAAAACATCGATTTCTACCAAACGGGTTATGTAAACGAACTGAAATTACGACGAATTTTATTTATTTAACTTGTATTATCATAATTATTAGCTTTGAAAACGATTGCGAACAAAAAGTTTTTTCTGCCTCTCCGAAAAGCATGGATAGTAGTACAGTGTGTTTTTTCGATATCCTGATTGCATACATTCGCTCAGTAAAATTAAGATATCTCAAAAACTAGATTGAATATTTACAATCTGTAAATTGCGTATGATAAATTATACTGTTGCCTATCATACACAAAAAGCAGATTGTAAAAATTCGATCTAGTTTCGAAGATATGCCAATTTTTCTATAATGTACCAAAAGCCTACTAAAAACATCGATTTCTACCAAACGGGTTATGCAAACGAACTGAAATTACGACGAATTTTATTTATTTAACTTGTATTATCATAATTATTAGCTTTGAAAACGATTGCGAACAAAAAGTTTTTTCTGCCTCTCCGAAAAGCATGGATAGTAGTACAGTGTGTTTTTTCGATATCCTGATTGCATACATTCGCTCAGTAAAATTAAGATATCTCAAAAACTAGATTGAATATTTACAATCTGTAAATTGCGTATGATAAATTATACTGTTACCTATCATACACAAAAAGCAGATTGTAAAAATTCGATCTAGTTTCGAAGATATGCCAATTTTTCTATAATGTACCAAAAGCCTACTAAAAACATCGATTTCTACCAAACGGGTTATGTAAACGAACTGAAATTACGACGAATTTTATTTATTTAACTTGTATTATCATAATTATTAGCTTTGAAAACGATTGCGAACAAAAAGTTTTTTCTGCCTCTCCGAAAAGCATGGATAGTAGTACAGTGTGTTTTTTCGATATCCTGATTGCATACATTCGCTCAGTAAAATTAAGATATCTCAAAAACTAGATTGAATATTTACAATCTGTTTATTGCGTATGATAAATTATACTGTTACCTATCATACACAAAAAGCAGATTGTAAAAATTCGATCTAGTTTCGAAGATATGCCAATTTTTCTATAATGTACCAAAAGCCTACTAAAAACATCGATTTCTACCAAACGGGTTATGTAAACGAACTGAAATTACGACGAATTTTATTTATTTAACTTGTATTATCATAATTATTAGCTTTGAAAACGATTGCGAACAAAAAGTTTTTTCTGCCTCTCCGAAAAGCATGGATAGTAGTACAGTGTGTTTTTTCGATATCCTGATTGCATACATTCGCTCAGTAAAATTAAGATATCTCAAAAACTAGATTGAATATTTACAATCTGTAAATTGCGTATGATAAATTATACTGTTACCTATCATACACAAAAAGCAGATAGTAAAAATTCGATCTAGTTTCGAAGATATGCCAATTTTTCTATAATGTACCAAAAGCCTACTAAAAACATCGATTTCTACCAAACGGGTTATGTAAACGAACTGAAATTACGACGAATTTTATTTATTTAACTTGTATTATCATAATTATTAGCTTTGAAAACGATTGCGAACAAAAAGTTTTTTCTGCCTCTCCGAAAAGCATGGATAGTAGTACAGTGTGTTTTTTCGATATCCTGATTGCATACATTCGCTCAGTAAAATTAAGATATCTCAAAAACTAGATTGAATATTTACAATCTGTAAATTGCGTATGATAAATTATACTGTTACCTATCATACACAAAAAGCAGATTGTAAAAATTCGATCTAGTTTCGAAGATATGCCAATTTTTCTATAATGTACCAAAAGCCTACTAAAAACATCGATTTCTACCAAACGGGTTATGTAAACGAACTGAAATTACGACGAATTTTATTTATTTAACTTGTATTATCATAATTATTAGCTTTGAAAACGATTGCGAACAAAAAGTTTTTTCTGCCTCTCGGATAGTAGTACAGTGTGTTTTTTCGATATCCTGATTGCATACATTCGCTCAGTAAAATTAAGATATCTCAAAAACTAGATTGAATATTTACAATCTGTAAATTGCGTATGATAAATTATACTGTTACCTATCATACACAAAAAGCAGATAGTAAAAATTCGATCTAGTTTCGAAGATATGCCAATTTTTCTATAATGTACCAAAAGCCTACTAAAAACATCGATTTCTACCAAACGGGTTATGTAAACGAACTGAAATTACGACGAATTTTATTTATTTAACTTGTATTATCATAATTATTAGCTTTGAAAACGATTGCGAACAAAAAGTTTTTTCTGCCTCTCCGAAAAGCATGGATAGTAGTACAGTGTGTTTTTTCGATATCCTGATTGCATACATTCGCTCAGTAAAATTAAGATATCTCAAAAACTAGATTGAATATTTACAATCTGTTTATTGCGTATGATAAATTATACTGTTACCTATCATACACAAAAAGCAGATTGTAAAAATTCGATCTAGTTTCGAAGATATGCCAATTTTTCTATAATGTACCAAAAGCCTACTAAAAACATCGATTTCTACCAAACGGGTTATGTAAACGAACTGAAATTACGACGAATTTTATTTATTTAACTTGTATTATCATAATTATTAGCTTTGAAAACGATTGCGAACAAAAAGTTTTTTCTGCCTCTTCGAAAAGCATGGATAGTAGTACAGTGTGTTTTTTCGATATCCTGATTGCATACATTCGCTCAGTAAAATTAAGATATCTCAAAAACTAGATTGAATATTTACAATCTGTAAATTGCGTATGATAAATTATACTGTTACCTATCATACACAAAAAGCAGATTGTAAAAATTCGATCTAGTTTCGAAGATATGCCAATTTTTCTATAATGTACCAAAAGCCTACTAAAAACATCGATTTCTACCAAACGGGTTATGTAAACGAACTGAAATTACGACGAATTTTATTTATTTAACTTGTATTATCATAATTATTAGCTTTGAAAACGATTGCGAACAAAAAGTTTTTTCTGCCTCTCCGAAAAGCATGGATAGTAGTACAGTGTGTTTTTTCGATATCCTGATTGCATACATTCGCTCAGTAAAATTAAGATATCTCAAAAACTAGATTGAATATTTACAATCTGTAAATTGCGTATGATAAATTATACTGTTACCTATCATACACAAAAAGCAGATTGTAAAAATTCGATCTAGTTTCGAAGATATGCCAATTTTTCTATAATGTACCAAAAGCCTACTAAAAACATCGATTTCTACCAAACGGGTTATGTAAACGAACTGAAATTACGACGAATTTTATTTATTTAACTTGTATTATCATAATTATTAGCTTTGAAAACGATTGCGAACAAAAAGTTTTTTCTGCCTCTCCGAAAAGCATGGATAGTAGTACAGTGTGTTTTTTCGATATCCTGATTGCATACATTCGCTCAGTAAAATTAAGATATCTCAAAAACTAGATTGAATATTTACAATCTGTAAATTGCGTATGATAAATTATACTGTTACCTATCATACACAAAAAGCAGATTGTAAAAATTCGATCTAGTTTCGAAGATATGCCAATTTTTCTATAATGTACCAAAAGCCTACTAAAAACATCGATTTCTACCAAACGGGTTATGTAAACGAACTGAAATTACGACGAATTTTATTTATTTAACTTGTATTATCATAATTATTAGCTTTGAAAACGATTGCGAACAAAAAGTTTTTTCTGCCTCTCCGAAAAGCATGGATAGTAGTACAGTGTGTTTTTTCGATATCCTGATTGCATACATTCGCTCAGTAAAATTAAGATATCTCAAAAACTAGATTGAATATTTACAATCTGTTTATTGCGTATGATAAATTATACTGTTACCTATCATACACAAAAAGCAGATTGTAAAAATTCGATCTAGTTTCGAAGATATGCCAATTTTTCTATAATGTACCAAAAGCCTACTAAAAACATCGATTTCTACCAAACGGGTTATGTAAACGAACTGAAATTACGACGAATTTTATTTATTTAACTTGTATTATCATAATTATTAGCTTTGAAAACGATTGCGAACAAAAAGTTTTTTCTGCCTCTCCGAAAAGCATGGATAGTAGTACAGTGTGTTTTTTCGATATCCTGATTGCATACATTCGCTCAGTAAAATTAAGATATCTCAAAAACTAGATTGAATATTTACAATCTGTAAATTGCGTATGATAAATTATACTGTTACCTATCATACACAAAAAGCAGATTGTAAAAATTCGATCTAGTTTCGAAGATATGCCAATTTTTCTATAATGTACCAAAAGCCTACTAAAAACATCGATTTCTACCAAACGGGTTATGCAAACGAACTGAAATTACGACGAATTTTATTTATTTAACTTGTATTATCATAATTATTAGCTTTGAAAACGATTGCGAACAAAAAGTTTTTTCTGCCTCTCCGAAAAGCATGGATAGTAGTACAGTGTGTTTTTTCGATATCCTGATTGCATACATTCGCTCAGTAAAATTAAGATATCTCAAAAACTAGATTGAATATTTACAATCTGTAAATTGCGTATGATAAATTATACTGTTACCTATCATACACAAAAAGCAGATAGTAAAAATTCGATCTAGTTTCGAAGATATGCCAATTTTTCTATAATGTACCAAAAGCCTACTAAAAACATCGATTTCTACCAAACGGGTTATGTAAACGAACTGAAATTACGACGAATTTTATTTATTTAACTTGTATTATCATAATTATTAGCTTTGAAAACGATTGCGAACAAAAAGTTTTTTCTGCCTCTCCGAAAAGCATGGATAGTAGTACAGTGTGTTTTTTCGATATCCTGATTGCATACATTCGCTCAGTAAAATTAAGATATCTCAAAAACTAGATTGAATATTTACAATCTGTAAATTGCGTATGATAAATTATACTGTTACCTATCATACACAAAAAGCAGATTGTAAAAATTCGATCTAGTTTCGAAGATATGCCAATTTTTCTATAATGTACCAAAAGCCTACTAAAAACATCGATTTCTACCAAACGGGTTATGTAAACGAACTGAAATTACGACGAATTTTATTTATTTAACTTGTATTATCATAATTATTAGCTTTGAAAACGATTGCGAACAAAAAGTTTTTTCTGCCTCTCCGAAAAGCATGGATAGTAGTACAGTGTGTTTTTTCGATATCCTGATTGCATACATTCGCTCAGTAAAATTAAGATATCTCAAAAACTAGATTGAATATTTACAATCTGTAAATTGCGTATGATAAATTATACTGTTACCTATCATACACAAAAAGCAGATAGTAAAAATTCGATCTAGTTTCGAAGATATGCCAATTTTTCTATAATGTACCAAAAGCCTACTAAAAACATCGATTTCTACCAAACGGGTTATGTAAACGAACTGAAATTACGACGAATTTTATTTATTTAACTTGTATTATCATAATTATTAGCTTTGAAAACGATTGCGAACAAAAAGTTTTTTCTGCCTCTCCGAAAAGCATGGATAGTAGTACAGTGTGTTTTTTCGATATCCTGATTGCATACATTCGCTCAGTAAAATTAAGATATCTCAAAAACTAGATTGAATATTTACAATCTGTAAATTGCGTATGATAAATTATACTGTTACCTATCATACACAAAAAGCAGATAGTAAAAATTCGATCTAGTTTCGAAGATATGCCAATTTTTCTATAATGTACCAAAAGCCTACTAAAAACATCGATTTCTACCAAACGGGTTATGTAAACGAACTGAAATTACGACGAATTTTATTTATTTAACTTGTATTATCATAATTATTAGCTTTGAAAACGATTGCGAACAAAAAGTTGTTTCTGCCTCTCCGAAAAGCATGGATAGTAGTACAGTGTGTTTTTTCGATATCCTGATTGCATACATTCGCTCAGTAAAATTAAGATATCTCAAAAACTAGATTGAATATTTACAATCTGTTTATTGCGTATGATAAATTATACTGTTACCTATCATACACAAAAAGCAGATTGTAAAAATTCGATCTAGTTTCGAAGATATGCCAATTTTTCTATAATGTACCAAAAGCCTACTAAAAACATCGATTTCTACCAAACGGGTTATGTAAACGAACTGAAATTACGACGAATTTTATTTATTTAACTTGTATTATCATAATTATTAGCTTTATATCCCTAGGGAAATTATCAGTGTAATGTTATTTTGATTGGTTTATTTCGTACACGTGACTCAAAATAGACTGATTTAACAGGCTTGCTATTTTAGCAAAAAAATTTCATTCGTAATACAACTAGTGCTCAATTATTATCGATAATTTTTTACGAGTTAAAACCGCGCTGAAAATTCAACGAGTGCGCAGCACGAGTTGAATTATCTGCGACGGTTTTAAGGAGTAAAAAATTATAGATCATTAATTGCAGCACGTGTTGTATTTAGGAAGAGAATACAACTTTCCCGTCAGCGATTGAATCACAATTCATCCATTTGTGTCATGTTGTATGCAAATTATTTGACAAGCTTTGGTTTCCACGGCTTTTCCTTTGATGTGTGTATAAAAAATTCAATCATAATAAGAAAAATTTAAATGCAATTACAAATTAGAGATAATTGTTTAGGATTTTCTTGTTTCTATGGTGAAAATTGTAAAACTATCGCGTTGCTATGGTGAAAATTGTAAAACTATCGCGTTGCCATGGTGAAAATTGTAAAACTACCGCTATAATAACGTGTTGTTGTTTGTATTTTGCATGGCAATCTAAATACTATTGCTGTAATAATCGCTTTTTCGTAAAATTTCCCATGGCATATTTTGTGAAAGTTGCATTCTCATAATTTTAAATTCGTGCTAATGGTGTAGATCATCTTATTCAGTTCACCATGCACATTGTTTCTCGGTTTGTCAAACTCAGCCAGTTCTTCAATTTTCGTCCCCAGCCTGGTTAGAATTATCTTTTTGCTTTTTGTTTGTAACCACCCAGAGAAGGTGATGAAAAAGATCTCTCGAATGTACTGGTCACCGCTAACTTCTTTGGAGAACTTGGTATCATAGCACTGTTTTTAAACGGGTTGGGAAGTGTGCTATCTCCATGAATTCATTTACCGCTTCCTTTCTCTTCGTTTGTAGACATATCACTAACCTCACAAACGCCAAGTTCGCTACCGTTGTAACATTACAGTTGCGATATCTGTACTGTTGGGAGCCTGCTTGCTCACCCTCTGCAGCCGGTACTGGGTTTCCTACTCGCTGCACAGTAACTAAACTCTCCTTGCATGAACTCAATATGGATTATTTTTCGAGGTGCCGACCCTAGATTGTGGAACTAAGAACTAAGTTCTTAGGAGATAGCCAATAAAATTTTAAAATTATGATAATTTTATATGACCCCATTTGGAAGTTGGCCGATTGTGGAAATTTTACCCGTACGGCTGATCTAAGATCTTCATCAAAGATAGTCCTTACTATTACCAACTCAAAACACAAAGAATTATTTCCGGCCCACAAAGCTCTTAGGAGATAGCCAATAAAATTTTAAAATTATGATAATTTTATATGACCCCATTTGGAAGTTGGCCGATTGTGGAAATTTTACCCATACGGCTGATCTAAGATCTTCATCAAAGATAGTCCTTACTATTACCAACTCAAAACACAAAGAATTATTTCCGGCCCACAAAGCTCTTAGGAGATAGCCAATAAAATTTTAAAATTATGATAATTTTATATGACCCCATTTGGAAGTTGGCCGATTGTGGAAATTTTACCCATACGGCTGATCTAAGATCTTCATCAAAGATAGTCCTTACTATTACCAACTCAAAACACAAAGAATCATTTCCGGCCCACTAAATTCTTAGGAGATAGCCAATAAAATTTTAAAATTATGATAATTTTATATGACCCCATTTGGAAGTTGGCCGATTGTGGAAATTTTACCCATACGGCTGATCTAAGATCTTCATCAAAGATAGTCCTTACTATTACCAACTCAAAACACAAAGAATCATTTCCGGCCCACAAAGCTCTTAGGAGATAGCCAATAAAATTTTAAAATTATGATAATTTTATATGACCCCATTTGGAAGTTGGCCGATTGTGGAAATTTTACCCATACGGCTGATCTAAGATCTTCATCAAAGATAGTCCTTACTATTACCAACTCAAAACACAAAGAATCATTTCCGGCCCACTAAGTTCTTAGGAGATAGCCAATAAAATTTTAAAATTATGATAATTTTATATGACCCCATTTGGAAGTTGGCCGATTGTGGAAATTTTACCCATACGGCTGATCTAAGATCTTCATCAAAGATAGTCCTTACTATTACCAACTCAAAACACAAAGAATCATTTCCGGCCCACTAAGTTCTTAGGAGATAGCCAATAAAATTTTAAAATTATGATAATTTTATATGACCCCATTTGGAAGTTGGCCGATTGTGGAAATTTTACCCGTACGGCTGATCTAAGATCTTCATTAAAGGTAGTCCTTACTATTACCAACTCAAAACACAAAGAATCATTTCCGGCCCACAAAGCTCTTAGGAGATAGCCAATAAAATTTTAAAATTATGATAATTTTATATGACCCCATTTGGAAGTTGGCCGATTGTGGAAATTTTACCCGTACGGCTGATCTAAGATCTTCATCAAAGATAGTCCTTACTATTACCAACTCAAAACACAAAGAATTATTTCCGGCCCACAAAGCTCTTAGGAGATAGCCAATAAAATTTTAAAATTATGATAATTTTATATGACCCCATTTGGAAGTTGGCCGATTGTGGAAATTTTACCCGTACGGCTGATCTAAGATCTTCATCAAAGATAGTCCTTACTATTACCAACTCAAAACACAAAGAATTATTTCCGGCCCACAAAGCTCTTAGGAGATAGCCAATAAAATTTTAAAATTATGATAATTTTATATGACCCCATTTGGAAGTTGGCCGATTGTGGAAATTTTACCCATACGGCTGATCTAAGATCTTCATCAAAGATAGTCCTTACTATTACCAACTCAAAACACAAAGAATTATTTCCGGCCCACAAAGCTCTTAGGAGATAGCCAATAAAATTTTAAAATTATGATAATTTTATATGACCCCATTTGGAAGTTGGCCGATTGTGGAAATTTTACCCATACGGCTGATCTAAGATCTTCATCAAAGATAGTCCTTACTATTACCAACTCAAAACACAAAGAATCATTTCCGGCCCACTAAATTCTTAGGAGATAGCCAATAAAATTTTAAAATTATGATAATTTTATATGACCCCATTTGGAAGTTGGCCGATTGTGGAAATTTTACCCATACGGCTGATCTAAGATCTTCATCAAAGATAGTCCTTACTATTACCAACTCAAAACACAAAGAATCATTTCCGGCCCACTAAGTTCTTAGGAGATAGCCAATAAAATTTTAAAATTATGATAATTTTATATGACCCCATTTGGAAGTTGGCCGATTGTGAAAATTTTACCCATACGGCTGATCTAAGATCTTCAACAAAGATAGTCCTTACTATTACCAACTCAAAACACAAAGAATCATTTCCGGCCCACTAAGTTCTTAGGAGATAGCCAATAAAATTTTAAAATTATGATAATTTTATATGACCTCATTTGGAAGTTGGCCGATTGTGGAAATTTTACCCATACGGCTGATCTAAGATCTTCATCAAAGATAGTCCTTACTATTACCAACTCAAAACACAAAGAATCATTTCCGGCCCACAAAGCTCTTAGGAGATAGCCAATAAAATTTTAAAATTATGATAATTTTATATGACCCCATTTGGAAGTTGGCCGATTGTGGAAATTTTACCCATACGGCTGATCTAAGATCTTCATCAAAGATAGTCCTTACTATTACCAACTCAAAACACAAAGAATCATTTCCGGCCCACTAAGTTCTTAGGAGATAGCCAATAAAATTTTAAAATTATGATAATTTTATATGACCCCATTTGGAAGTTGGCCGATTGTGGAAATTTTACCCATACGGCTGATCTAAGATCTTCAACAAAGATAGTCCTTACTATTACCAACTCAAAACACAAAGAATCATTTCCGGCCCACAAAGCTCTTAGGAGATAGCCAATAAAATTTTAAAATTATGATAATTTTATATGACCCCATTTGGAAGTTGGCCGATTGTGGAAATTTTACCCGTACGGCTGATCTAAGATCTTCATTAAAGGTAGTCCTTACTATTACCAACTCAAAACACAAAGAATCATTTCCGGCCCACAAAGCTCTTAGGAGATAGCCAATAAAATTTTAAAATTATGATAATTTTATATGACCCCATTTGGAAGTTGGCCGATTGTGGAAATTTTACCCGTACGGCTGATCTAAGATCTTCATCAAAGATAGTCCTTACTATTACCAACTCAAAACACAAAGAATCATTTCCGGCCCACTAAATTCTTAGGAGATAGCCAATAAAATTTTAAAATTATGATAATTTTATATGACCCCATTTGGAAGTTGGCCGATTGTGGAAATTTTACCCATACGGCTGATCTAAGATCTTCATCAAAGATAGTCCTTACTATTACCAACTCAAAACACAAAGAATCATTTCCGGCCCACTAAGTTCTTAGGAGATAGCCAATAAAATTTTAAAATTATGATAATTTTATATGACCCCATTTGGAAGTTGGCCGATTGTGGAAATTTTACCCATACGGCTGATCTAAGATCTTCATCAAAGATAGTCCTTACTATTACCAACTCAAAACACAAAGAATCATTTCCGGCCCACTAAGTTCTTAGGAGATAGCCAATAAAATTTTAAAATTATGATAATTTTATATGACCCCATTTGGAAGTTGGCCGATTGTGGAAATTTTACCCATACGGCTGATCTAAGATCTTCAACAAAGATAGTCCTTACTATTACCAACTCAAAACACAAAGAATCATTTCCGGCCCACAAAGCTCTTAGGAGATAGCCAATAAAATTTTAAAATTATGATAATTTTATATGACCCCATTTGGAAGTTGGCCGATTGTGGAAATTTTACCCATACGGCTGATCTAAGATCTTCATCAAAGATAGTCGTTACTATTACCAATTCAAAACACAAAGAATCATTTCCGGCCCACAAAGCTCTTAGGAGATAGCCAATAAAATTTTAAAATTATGATAATTTTATATGACCCCATTTGGAAGTTGGCCGATTGTGGAAATTTTACCCATACGGCTGATCTAAGATCTTCATCAAAGATAGTCCTTACTATTACCAACTCAAAACACAAAGAATCATTTCCGGCCCACTAAGTTCTTAGGAGATAGCCAATAAAATTTTAAAATTATGATAATTTTATATGACCCCATTTGGAAGTTGGCCGATTGTGGAAATTTTACCCATACGGCTGATCTAAGATCTTCATCAAAGATAGTCCTTACTATTACCAACTCAAAACACAAAGAATCATTTCCGGCCCACTAAGTTCTTAGGAGATAGCCAATAAAATTTTAAAATTATGATAATTTTATATGACCCCATTTGGAAGTTGGCCGATTGTGGAAATTTTACCCGTACGGCTGATCTAAGATCTTCATTAAAGGTAGTCCTTACTATTACCAACTCAAAACACAAAGAATCATTTCCGGCCCACAAAGCTCTTAGGAGATAGCCAATAAAATTTTAAAATTATGATAATTTTATATGACCCCATTTGGAAGTTGGCCGATTGTGGAAATTTTACCCGTACGGCTGATCTAAGATCTTCATCAAAGATAGTCCTTACTATTACCAACTCAAAACACAAAGAATTATTTCCGGCCCACAAAGCTCTTAGGAGATAGCCAATAAAATTTTAAAATTATGATAATTTTATATGACCCCATTTGGAAGTTGGCCGATTGTGGAAATTTTACCCGTACGGCTGATCTAAGATCTTCATCAAAGATAGTCCTTACTATTACCAACTCAAAACACAAAGAATTATTTCCGGCCCACAAAGCTCTTAGGAGATAGCCAATAAAATTTTAAAATTATGATAATTTTATATGACCCCATTTGGAAGTTGGCCGATTGTGGAAATTTTACCCATACGGCTGATCTAAGATCTTCATCAAAGATAGTCCTTACTATTACCAACTCAAAACACAAAGAATTATTTCCGGCCCACAAAGCTCTTAGGAGATAGCCAATAAAATTTTAAAATTATGATAATTTTATATGACCCCATTTGGAAGTTGGCCGATTGTGGAAATTTTACCCATACGGCTGATCTAAGATCTTCATCAAAGATAGTCCTTACTATTACCAACTCAAAACACAAAGAATCATTTCCGGCCCACTAAGTTCTTAGGAGATAGCCAATAAAATTTTAAAATTATGATAATTTTATATGACCCCATTTGGAAGTTGGCCGATTGTGGAAATTGTACCCATACGGCTGATCTAAGATCTTCATCAAAGATAGTCCTTACTATTACCAACTCAAAACACAAAGAATCATTTCCGGCCCACTAAATTCTTAGGAGATAGCCAATAAAATTTTAAAATTATGATAATTTTATATGACCCCATTTGGAAGTTGGCCGATTGTGGAAATTTTACCCATACGGCTGATCTAAGATCTTCATCAAAGATAGTCCTTACTATTACCAACTCAAAACACAAAGAATCATTTCCGGCCCACAAAGCTCTTAGGAGATAGCCAATAAAATTTTAAAATTATGATAATTTTATATGACCCCATTTGGAAGTTGGCCGATTGTGGAAATTTTACCCGTACGGCTGATCT
The DNA here is from genome assembly GCA_963556165.1 of Tipula helvola. Classification (NCBI taxonomy): domain Eukaryota; kingdom Metazoa; phylum Arthropoda; class Insecta; order Diptera; family Tipulidae; genus Tipula; species Tipula helvola. The sequence goes on from CAUVYM010000733.1 coordinate 14,796, forward strand.
AAGATCTTCATTAAAGGTAGTCCTTACTATTACCAACTCAAAACACAAAGAATCATTTCCGGCCCACAAAGCTCTTAGGAGATAGCCAATAAAATTTTAAAATTATGATAATTTTATATGACCCCATTTGGAAGTTGGCCGATTGTGGAAATTTTACCCGTACGGCTGATCTAAGATCTTCATCAAAGATAGTCCTTACTATTACCAACTCAAAACACAAAGAATTATTTCCGGCCCACAAAGCTCTTAGGAGATAGCCAATAAAATTTTAAAATTATGATAATTTTATATGACCCCATTTGGAAGTTGGCCGATTGTGGAAATTTTACCCATACGGCTGATCTAAGATCTTCATCAAAGATAGTCCTTACTATTACCAACTCAAAACACAAAGAATCATTTCCGGCCCACAAAGCTCTTAGGAGATAGCCAATAAAATTTTAAAATTATGATAATTTTATATGACCCCATTTGGAAGTTGGCCGATTGTGGAAATTTTACCCATACGGCTGATCTAAGATCTTCATCAAAGATAGTCCTTACTATTACCAACTCAAAACACAAAGAATCATTTCCGGCCCACTAAGTTCTTAGGAGATAGCCACTAAAGAATTTAAAATTATGATAATTTTATATGACCCCATTTGGAAGTTGGCCGATTGTGGAAATTTTACCCATACGGCTGATCTAAGATCTTCATCAAAGATAGTCCTTACTATTACCAACTCAAAACACAAAGAATCATTTCCGGCCCACTAAGTTCTTAGGAGATAGCCAATAAAATTTTAAAATTATGATAATTTTATATGACCCCATTTGGAAGTTGGCCGATTGTGGAAATTTTACCCGTACGGCTGATCTAAGATCTTCATTAAAGGTAGTCCTTACTATTACCAACTCAAAACACAAAGAATCATTTCCGGCCCACAAAGCTCTTAGGAGATAGCCAATAAAATTTTAAAATTATGATAATTTTATATGACCCCATTTGGAAGTTGGCCGATTGTGGAAATTTTACCCGTACGGCTGATCTAAGATCTTCATCAAAGATAGTCCTTACTATTACCAACTCAAAACACAAAGAATTATTTCCGGCCCACAAAGCTCTTAGGAGATAGCCAATAAAATTTTAAAATTATGATAATTTTATATGACCCCATTTGGAAGTTGGCCGATTGTGGAAATTTTACCCGTACGGCTGATCTAAGATCTTCATCAAAGATAGTCCTTACTATTACCAACTCAAAACACAAAGAATTATTTCCGGCCCACAAAGCTCTTAGGAGATAGCCAATAAAATTTTAAAATTATGATAATTTTATATGACCCCATTTGGAAGTTGGCCGATTGTGGAAATTTTACCCATACGGCTGATCTAAGATCTTCATCAAAGATAGTCCTTACTATTACCAACTCAAAACACAAAGAATTATTTCCGGCCCACAAAGCTCTTAGGAGATAGCCAATAAAATTTTAAAATTATGATAATTTTATATGACCCCATTTGGAAGTTGGCCGATTGTGGAAATTTTACCCATACGGCTGATCTAAGATCTTCATCAAAGATAGTCCTTACTATTACCAACTCAAAACACAAAGAATCATTTCCGGCCCACTAAATTCTTAGGAGATAGCCAATAAAATTTTAAAATTATGATAATTTTATATGACCCCATTTGGAAGTTGGCCGATTGTGGAAATTTTACCCATACGGCTGATCTAAGATCTTCATCAAAGATAGTCCTTACTATTACCAACTCAAAACACAAAGAATCATTTCCGGCCCACAAAGCTCTTAGGAGATAGCCAATAAAATTTTAAAATTATGATAATTTTATATGACCCCATTTGGAAGTTGGCCGATTGTGGAAATTTTACCCGTACGGCTGATCTAAGATCTTCATTAAAGGTAGTCCTTACTATTACCAACTCAAAACACAAAGAATCATTTCCGGCCCACAAAGCTCTTAGGAGATAGCCAATAAAATTTTAAAATTATGATAATTTTATATGACCCCATTTGGAAGTTGGCCGATTGTGGAAATTTTACCCGTACGGCTGATCTAAGATCTTCATCAAAGATAGTCCTTACTATTACCAACTCAAAACACAAAGAATTATTTCCGGCCCACAAAGCTCTTAGGAGATAGCCAATAAAATTTTAAAATTATGATAATTTTATATGACCCCATTTGGAAGTTGGCCGATTGTGGAAATTTTACCCATACGGCTGATCTAAGATCTTCATCAAAGATAGTCCTTACTATTACCAACTCAAAACACAAAGAATCATTTCCGGCCCACAAAGCTCTTAGGAGATAGCCAATAAAATTTTAAAATTATGATAATTTTATATGACCCCATTTGGAAGTTGGCCGATTGTGGAAATTTTACCCATACGGCTGATCTAAGATCTTCATCAAAGATAGTCCTTACTATTACCAACTCAAGACACAAAGAATCATTTCCGGCCCACTAAGTTCTTAGGAGATAGCCACTAAAGAATTTAAAATTATGATAATTTTATATGACCCCATTTGGAAGTTGGCCGATTGTGGAAATTTTACCCATACGGCTGATCTAAGATCTTCATCAAAGATAGTCCTTACTATTACCAACTCAAAACACAAAGAATCATTTCCGGCCCACAAAGCTCTTAGGAGATAGCCAATAAAATTTTAAAATTATGATAATTTTATATGACCCCATTTGGAAGTTGGCCGATTGTGGAAATTTTACCCGTACGGCTGATCTAAGATCTTCATTAAAGATAGTCCTTACTATTACCAACTCAAAACACAAAGAATTATTTCCGGCCCACAAAGCTCTTAGGAGATAGCCAATAAAATTTTAAAATTATGATAATTTTATATGACCCCATTTGGAAGTTGGCCGATTGTGGAAATTTTACCCGTACGGCTGATCTAAGATCTTCATCAAAGATAGTCCTTACTATTACCAACTCAAAACACAAAGAATTATTTCCGGCCCACAAAGCTCTTAGGAGATAGCCAATAAAATTTTAAAATTATGATAATTTTATATGACCCCATTTGGAAGTTGGCCGATTGTGGAAATTTTACCCATACGGCTGATCTAAGATCTTCATCAAAGATAGTCCTTACTATTACCAACTCAAAACACAAAGAATTATTTCCGGCCCACAAAGCTCTTAGGAGATAGCCAATAAAATTTTAAAATTATGATAATTTTATATGACCCCATTTGGAAGTTGGCCGATTGTGGAAATTTTACCCATACGGCTGATCTAAGATCTTCATCAAAGATAGTCCTTACTATTACCAACTCAAAACACAAAGAATCATTTCCGGCCCACTAAGTTCTTAGGAGATAGCCAATAAAATTTTAAAATTATGATAATTTTATATGACCCCATTTGGAAGTTGGCCGATTGTGGAAATTTTACCCGTACGGCTGATCTAAGATCTTCATTAAAGGTAGTCCTTACTATTACCAACTCAAAACACAAAGAATCATTTCCGGCCCACAAAGCTCTTAGGAGATAGCCAATAAAATTTTAAAATTATGATAATTTTATATGACCCCATTTGGAAGTTGGCCGATTGTGGAAATTTTACCCGTACGGCTGATCTAAGATCTTCATCAAAGATAGTCCTTACTATTACCAACTCAAAACACAAAGAATTATTTCCGGCCCACAAAGCTCTTAGGAGATAGCCAATAAAATTTTAAAATTATGATAATTTTATATGACCCCATTTGGAAGTTGGCCGATTGTGGAAATTTTACCCATACGGCTGATCTAAGATCTTCATCAAAGATAGTCCTTACTATTACCAACTCAAAACACAAAGAATTATTTCCGGCCCACAAAGCTCTTAGGAGATAGCCAATAAAATTTTAAAATTATGATAATTTTATATGACCCCATTTGGAAGTTGGCCGATTGTGGAAATTTTACCCATACGGCTGATCTAAGATCTTCATCAAAGATAGTCCTTACTATTACCAACTCAAAACACAAAGAATCATTTCCGGCCCACTAAATTCTTAGGAGATAGCCAATAAAATTTTAAAATTATGATAATTTTATATGACCCCATTTGGAAGTTGGCCGATTGTGGAAATTTTACCCATACGGCTGATCTAAGATCTTCATCAAAGATAGTCCTTACTATTACCAACTCAAAACACAAAGAATCATTTCCGGCCCACAAAGCTCTTAGGAGATAGCCAATAAAATTTTAAAATTATGATAATTTTATATGACCCCATTTGGAAGTTGGCCGATTGTGGAAATTTTACCCGTACGGCTGATCTAAGATCTTCATTAAAGGTAGTCCTTACTATTACCAACTCAAAACACAAAGAATCATTTCCGGCCCACAAAGCTCTTAGGAGATAGCCAATAAAATTTTAAAATTATGATAATTTTATATGACCCCATTTGGAAGTTGGCCGATTGTGGAAATTTTACCCGTACGGCTGATCTAAGATCTTCATCAAAGATAGTCCTTACTATTACCAACTCAAAACACAAAGAATTATTTCCGGCCCACAAAGCTCTTAGGAGATAGCCAATAAAATTTTAAAATTATGATAATTTTATATGACCCCATTTGGAAGTTGGCCGATTGTGGAAATTTTACCCATACGGCTGATCTAAGATCTTCATCAAAGATAGTCCTTACTATTACCAACTCAAAACACAAAGAATCATTTCCGGCCCACAAAGCTCTTAGGAGATAGCCAATAAAATTTTAAAATTATGATAATTTTATATGACCCCATTTGGAAGTTGGCCGATTGTGGAAATTTTACCCATACGGCTGATCTAAGATCTTCATCAAAGATAGTCCTTACTATTACCAACTCAAGACACAAAGAATCATTTCCGGCCCACTAAGTTCTTAGGAGATAGCCACTAAAGAATTTAAAATTATGATAATTTTATATGACCCCATTTGGAAGTTGGCCGATTGTGGAAATTTTACCCATACGGCTGATCTAAGATCTTCATCAAAGATAGTCCTTACTATTACCAACTCAAAACACAAAGAATCATTTCCGGCCCACAAAGCTCTTAGGAGATAGCCAATAAAATTTTAAAATTATGATAATTTTATATGACCCCATTTGGAAGTTGGCCGATTGTGGAAATTTTACCCGTACGGCTGATCTAAGATCTTCATTAAAGATAGTCCTTACTATTACCAACTCAAAACACAAAGAATTATTTCCGGCCCACAAAGCTCTTAGGAGATAGCCAATAAAATTTTAAAATTATGATAATTTTATATGACCCCATTTGGAAGTTGGCCGATTGTGGAAATTTTACCCATACGGCTGATCTAAGATCTTCATCAAAGATAGTCCTTACTATTACCAACTCAAAACACAAAGAATTATTTCCGGCCCACAAAGCTCTTAGGAGATAGCCAATAAAATTTTAAAATTATGATAATTTTATATGACCCCATTTGGAAGTTGGCCGATTGTGGAAATTTTACCCATACGGCTGATCTAAGATCTTCATCAAAGATAGTCCTTACTATTACCAACTCAAAACACAAAGAATTATTTCCGGCCCACAAAGCTCTTAGGAGATAGCCAATAAAATTTTAAAATTATGATAATTTTATATGACCCCATTTGGAAGTTGGCCGATTGTGGAAATTTTACCCATACGGCTGATCTAAGATCTTCATCAAAGATAGTCCTTACTATTACCAACTCAAAACACAAAGAATCATTTCCGGCCCACTAAATTCTTAGGAGATAGCCAATAAAATTTTAAAATTATGATAATTTTATATGACCCCATTTGGAAGTTGGCCGATTGTGGAAATTTTACCCATACGGCTGATCTAAGATCTTCATCAAAGATAGTCCTTACTATTACCAACTCAAAACACAAAGAATCATTTCCGGCCCACAAAGCTCTTAGGAGATAGCCAATAAAATTTTAAAATTATGATAATTTTATATGACCCCATTTGGAAGTTGGCCGATTGTGGAAATTTTACCCATACGGCTGATCTAAGATATTCATCAAAGATAGTCCTTACTATTACCAACTCAAAACACAAAGAATTATTTCCGGCCCACAAAGCTCTTAGGAGATAGCCAATAAAATTTTAAAATTATGATAATTTTATATCACCCCATTTGGAAGTTGGCCGATTGTGGAAATTTTACCCATACGGCTGATCTAAGATCTTCATCAAAGATAGTCCTTACTATTACCAACTCAAAACACAAAGAATCATTTCCGGCCCACTAAGTTCTTAGGAGATAGCCACTAAAGAATTTAAAATTATAATTTTATTTTTAAATTTTTTTATTTTTTATACACTATAAAAAAAAAAGCTGGGATGGGATGAAAAAATATGTATAGTATACACAATTTTATTTATTATTTACATTTTTAACATGTACAGAAAATTACTTTGATGGGATGGGATAGTGTTACCTGATGAGCATTTTTATTTTTTCTGGGATGAAAAACTGGGATAACTTCACATGCTTAGA
>CAUVYM010000734.1:0-21163 GCA_963556165.1 Tipula helvola
AATAGACTGTGTACAGGGATGTCCTTTTCATAGCATTTCTCCAGCAAAATCCTCAGCGAAAAAGTTTAATCGGTCGTTGATCTATTTGGACGAAAACCACATTGATAATCACCCAAGATCCTCTCGCTATAAGTTGATAACTTTGCTGCGACTACGTTGGCCAAAACCTTGTAGCCTGTGTTCAGCAAAGCTATACCGCGATAGTTGTTGCAGTTCAATCGATCTCCCTTTTTATGAAGTGGACATATAAGAGCCGTCTTCCACTCTACTGGGATTTCTTCTCTAGACCAAATTGTTGATATTAGCTCAAACATGCGGCAGAACAGATAATCACCACCATATTTGAGCATTTCGTTGCAGATACCATCCTCACCAGGTGTCTTGTGATTTTTCATCTGCGATATCACGTTCCTCACTTCATCATATGATGGAGGAGGTGGTGGTGTCATCTCGACGTTAATATCACGTTGAAGCAAGAGAGGTTGTTGCTCGGAAGGTGGTGCCTGTTTATTTAAAAGCGAGGAGAAGTAATTTCGCCACACTTCGAGGACGGTCTTAGTGTCCATTTCCAACTCACCGGATTTGTTGCGAATAGCGCTGCTACGTGGATGAAAGTCCGTAGCTAATTCTCTTATGCAACGATATCTATCTCTCAGGCTAGAATTTTGGATGTTGCGTGCCTGTTGTTCATGCCATTCCCGTTTTTTCCGTCTACATATCCGATTAGCGATTCTCCTCGCAGTCATGTAGGCGTTATGGGATTGTCTTGTTCTTTGCGATAGATCTCGTTGTCGTGCGCGATCTTTTTCCCGAATAGCACCAATACAATCATCATCAATCCAGAGATTTTTGGGCCTTGACGGATTTTGGCCTATGGTGGACTTTGAGGCATCGGTTACCGCCGTTTTGATAATGTTCCACTGTTCTTGAACGGAGTCAGGAAGTGGTTTATTTTCCAAGATTTCTGATACAGTAATCCCGAAGGTGGTTCTGGTAACTTGGTCGTTGAATGCCGCAGTGTTCCAACGAGTGATGCGCTGGAAGCGATGATTATATGTGGTTGATAGACGAAATTTTAATTCAGCAACTACCAGGAAATGGTCTGAATCAATGTTAGCTCCACGTTTAGTTTTGATGTTCTTAAGGCTAGAAAAATGTCTCTTGGACAAGAGGATGTGGTCGATTTGGTTGACCGTTGTCCCGTCGTTTGATTTCCATGTGGCTTTATGAATGCGCTTATGTGGGAAGTATGTGCTGGCAACCACCAAGTTGTACAGCAAAGCTAGCTCGATGGTGCGCATCCCGTTGTTGTTTGATGTATGGTGCAAGGAGTTTGGGCCGATAGTGCTTCGATATGTACTGCCAGCACTGCCAATTTGAGCATTGAAGTCGCCCAAAACAATTTTGATGTCATGTTGCGGAATTTTGCTCAGGACGGTTTCGAGCTGGTCGTAGAAAGCGTCTTTGATTTGATCAGGCTTCTCTTCGGTGGGGGCATGAATGTTCACAAATGTGATGTTAAAGTGACGTCCATGAAACCTGAGTGTACAAATCCGATTACTGACAGGCATGAAGTCAGTCACAAATTGACGGCATCGATTGCTAATCAAGAAACCAACGCCCAATTCATGTTTATCCATGTTATTGCTATGACAGAGAGTTAGTCCGAAGCGACTATAATCGGTGATGTCATTGCCGATTAGTCTTGTTTCCTGTAGCGCTACGAGGTCGAGTTTATACGTAGATGCTTGTTCGAAGAGTTGATGGAGGCTCTCCGGGCGGTTTAGGCTGAGTACGTTCCATGTTCCAAATTTAAAATCGTTGTCCTTATATCGTGTCCGAGGTCGTTGTTGTGAATCCAAAAATATCCGAGGCTCATGTTGAGGTTTCGTAACAAAAAAATGTTTACAGGTTGGGCTGTTAACCCAACGCCAACTTTCTGTAGAAGGACCACAGCCCTCACACTTTAGCCTACTCCTTTAACAGAGTAGTTTCTAGTGGCCGCCACGAAGAGGCAGTGTGAGCACTTGCTGAAGTTGCTGAAGTTGAAATTTTCGTCGCTGGTCATTTAAAAATGTGAAAATTCAGAAACTTTAAATTTGATTTTTTTTGCTTGTTATTAAAAATAAGGAGTTCGGTAGTCTCAGGTGTTAAATATTTTTCTACGAAATTACTGATCAAAAAGCATACTTCATTTGCCCCTTTGCTTGCCATTCCTTCGTGATAAAGGTACGTACATTTCGCTACATTTCCTCTTCAAATCATAGATACAAAATGTATTCATCCAAAGCTGCCGATAGTAAGAAATTGTCTGCAAGGGAATATATGGTAGCGGCAGATCCTGCATGTAATCAAATACTATGTCGTAGCAACAGCTGTCATTTTCGCATTTTCTTTTCGATTTCATTAATTTTGTCGTACATTTTTTTAGATCTTTTGACGTGGCTCATCTTTTCGGCTATCGCACCCCGTTTTGCGTCATCATTAAGGATCGTCTTATTTATTTTTGCTGACAGTTCCTCGCATGTTCCGCAGACATCATTTTGCAGTCTACCAAAGCGGTAATTAAAATTATCCTTAAAATACAAATGAATCGTTTAGTATTGAAAGGGCACATGTCCTGGACAAGTGCCCTTTCTAGGATAAATGATTTTTTTTTTGCAAGGTAGGTGCCGTTCCATTAACCATATGGTAATGTCGTCTTGTCCTTAAACGTATATACGTGTCTGTGATAAAAATCCGTCATAATACAAATTTTGACAAAAAGTGAACATGAACCCTTTCAATACTAAACGATTCAATTGATTTTATTTGAAACTTTTTAGAAATTATTTAGACTGTTCATTGATGGGATGAAGCAAATGTTTGTTTAGTTAATTTTTACTAAATTTCACGGAATTCTTGTATATCGTACATATTAGATATTTGGAAAAAACCCATTTCACAATCGTGCCACTTAAAGTAATTAGCAGCAGTAATTGACAAGATTTTCATTCTTGAAATTTACCTCTCGAATATTCTCTTTTAAAATTGTTATGGTTCAGACAAGATAAAATCTTTGCAAATTTATAATAAAGTTCCTGCAAATACTATTAAATGTAATAGAAGTTATCAGTTAAATAAGATGATATCTTTAGTCGATCGCCGAATATATATAATAATTCTAAACAACACGTAAATTATTAAAGAACACGTAGAAAATGTATGTGAGATTCAGGATATGAATATTAAAATTATTTATCCACTAAAATATTGAACGTTTATTAATTATTTCGTTGCAATATACATACTAGAATAATATTATGCGCCAACAGAGTGGAAAAACTAGTCACCAGGGAATGGCAAGCTCTATGAAATTTTATGAACTCAGAAAAGTTCAGAATTTTCAATTTAAACATACTTATGTCAAAATATAAATACTTTTGGTTTTGTTATTTTAATCACTTTTCAGGTTAACAATATTAGCACAGCTGAGTTGCTTTGAGAAATTTGACAATACATTTCTACATTTAGAGTAAAAATTGAAATTTTTTACTACTTAATTCAACTCAGAAATCACAAATAGTTAAAACAAATAATGTTATGGGTCGATTAACATTTTTGTTTAGCACCGGAAACGCACACAGCCCGAATTTAACAACGTATTTCAGCATTTCGAGTAAAATTTATATTTTTTGCAAATTAGGTGAATTCATAAACAGCAAATTGTTAAATCGAATATTATTTTAGTAGGGCAAAATTTATTTTTAGCACCGGTCAGGAATACCACCCGAATTTTTTCCTATGTAGAATATTTTATTACACAACCAATAATATAACTTGATATTATATTTTGTTAAAAATTTTGTGTGTGGAACAATTAATAGCAAATATATAACAATTAATCAGCCTACAAGCAAGTCAAAGAAAACTCAATGATTTAGTCAAAAAAAAAAAAATGTACACGAAGCGCACAATATACTCGAATTTAACAAATACTTAATATATTACTTATTTAACAACAACAAAGTCCAATTTAGAATTTTGACAACAACCAATTTAAAAATTAAATTAAAAACAAGAGTTTATTGAAATGCCAGGTTTTAGATCGGAATTACTTGAAATTGGTGTAAATGTTCAACGTTTATTTTTAGCTTTTTCTAAACGAGAAAGTGTTTAATGCGCTATACTATTGTTTAGGGCTAAAATAATATTAAGGGTTGACCAAGCATAACACAAATGCCAAGGTTAATATCGGATATAACCAATATTTGACATTTTAGTAAATTTGGCAACAATAACATGTAAAATCGGCTCCATGAAAATACTGGATTCTGAAACTGAATATCTTAATATTAATCTGAATATCTTAATAATATTGATAAATAAATCGCAAATAGTTATTCTAAGCTTCACAGGACAAGTTTTTAAGCTTAAATTCAAGCATAAAGCTGAACCTTCAAAATAACAAATATTTTTAATTTTATTAGGTTTTGACAACAACAATATGTTACAACGTTGCATATACAAGTAAAATTACAGTAAAGCTGAAAAATAAATTTTATTTTAAAGCATTTAATTATAATTATTATTTATTACTAATTAGTAAATTAAACCCGTTACTCCTTCATTAAAATCATGAATTAATTTTTAATACTATGCGCTCCAAAAAAGCACAAACTCCGAAATTTATTTGTTATAATTATATTTCAAATAAAAAACAGCAAATTATCAATTAAAAATTGTATTACATAAATTAAAAATAATTTATTTGTTCTTTTTGTGTTGTATGAAAAAAAAACTCAATTTTTATTTATTAAATACTAAATTAAATTAAACAGTTTTGTTGTCGTCATATCCGTTTCAATGGCACGCACAAATAAAATTTTAATACATATATTATATACATATTTAGTAATATATAAATTTAATAGTACATAAAACAATATTAAATATTATATTTCAATTAAAATTAAAATTATTTAAATATTTATATTTATCATTCAACTGGAAACGCAATAAATAAAAATATATCATTAAATTGATATTTAGTAAACAATAATATATTTACCGAATTTTGACAATGTTGCGCACAATTTAAAAAAGCCTTTTGTACCGTAATAGCGAATCGTAATTATAATTTTTTTTAAATTATTTAATTACTGTCTGAATATAACACTATCAAGTTTTTTTTCGTTACAAGATTTCAAATAGAGACTTAATAGAACATTTATATATAAATTTAATATTTATATTTTACTGCCATTGATCAATCATTGAATTCCTATTTATTATAAATATGTATAATCCATTCCAAATGTACAATATTTTTGTTGTTGTTGCTATCGTACATAAAAACAAGGTGGAGGCGCCATAATGTCTTTATAAATATTAAACAACAACTACATTTTAATTTGATTTATATCAAACAATAATTTAAAATATGTATTATACAATTTTTGTTGTACTGTACAGTGGCGTGCTTATCAAGCCAATAACGATTTTATTTTGTTTCAAATCTTTTTGTTTAAAGGCAATCATAAGAATTGTGGCAAAGTAATTTGTGCTAATAACAAAGGAGAGCCTACTCTTCATGCCGATGATACGAACAATACTAAACCTACTTTTTTTATTTCTATTTAAACAATTACTATCAACATTATAAAAATCGCATATCAGACATAATAAGCAAGCTTACATTCCCCATTCCATTTGTGTTCAGATAAATAAAATCCACAAATTGTGCATATTTTGTAGGCATTATGCCGAGTTAGGGTTAGAGGCGGATGAAACAAAAAAAAAATAAAAATAAAAAATACAAAAATTAAATATTTATTTAGAATTAGGATTATTATGATAATTATTATTGTTGTTGTAATATTTTTTTGTGTTAATTAGAATACATAAAAAAATATATATACATAAGGATTTTATATACATACATTACATATGGAGAGTAACATGTATGTTCAGCTTATAAATATTTAATCTTGATTTTGTAAATATTTTATATAATATGTAGATGAGATATGTACTTTCTGGCGAATGTTGTTGAGCTTGCACAAAAAAAAAAAAAATTCAAAAATATTAAAATTGTTAATATGCTGTATGATTATGTAAATGTTTACATATACTCGTACATAGAATAGAGATGACTTAAGTCATAAAATTCTTAATTTAATGTTATTTTTATACTGTACTGTACACGAAATATAAACGCCGCCACCTGTAATAAATGTACCAGCGTGATATATGGAATTTGTAGCGGTTCACCCAATGCACCACTACAATTATTCCGGTTCAACCACAAGCTCGCCACACATTGGGTGCCACCTGTATCGGCACATTGGGAACTATGTCACATGACGTACAATGACCAACCACTGACCGGCTTGTCCAAAAATTCAACGAAACAAATACGAAAGACACACAACACAAAACAAAATAAAATATTCTTAATCAGTCGGCTTTCACATTTCATCGCGGCGACATGCCGCCCAACTCGCGCGGTAGAAAATGGTGGTGAAGAATAGAAAATAAATGTTTTAACTTTAACAAAAATAATTTCATAAATTTTAAAATAAATGTGAATTTTTTTATTAACATTAAATCAACGAATACTCTCTTCATACCAACCATTTAAATTATAAATACAAAACAAAATAAATAATTCCTGTTAATAAAATATGTGTGTTTTTATTATACAAAAATGGCGTAGTCATCGAGGCATAAATGACATACGTCATAATGGTGACCACCGACAGCCGTGTTTACGGCTTTTTGTAGAACACGTTCCAAATAAATCGGAGCAACAATTATATTCTATCGTGTGGAAATTTTGGGCGCCTGGTACGAAACCGTACCAGGTAAAATGGTATGTACCGTTAATATTTTTAATTGTGTATATAAGTGTCACAAGATCGACCACGTGCCAAACTAATGTCTCCATTTTTACTTTTTTCGTTTCTTATAATTTCTAATGAAACGGAGCCTCATCAACGCGGAGCTAACGAATTAATGATGCCAAACACACCAATTCATTACAAACATATCAATACTCAAAACGTGGTCGGACCCATCACACGACACGTAGGCACGCCACATCGCAACTCATTCACACGACATCACAAATTTACACAAACGTTCTGCAAACCTACACAAATATGGAGTCAGCCCTACCATGGTCTGTAGTAACAGCAGCAGATAACGCAACCAGCAGCAGCACCAACAGCATTACCGCCAATGCAAAATAACCTCTGGCAGTAACATCATCATCATCGTCACTATCATGATCATCATGAGACAGCGCCAACACCATCATAGCCATCACCGCCTTCAGCAACAACGTCAACTCATATTATTTTCTTTTATACCAAATTGTAAATTTTTCACCACATATTTTTTTTCGGATTAATTTTTCTTGTTCAATTTTTTTTTTTTTTTTTTCTCTCTCAATCAATAAAATTTTGTTTTGTGTTTCATTCAAATGGCTCCATAAAATGTCGCACGGCAAAGCGACCACTCAGCCATTCCCAACCGCACTCCCCACCGCATATTATACGGCCACAGTCGAGATTCACTTCGACTACCGCCGTATAACTTTCCATGTCACTGGGACACAGTCGAGACTCACTTCGACTGTCCCGCCCTCAACCGGCCTCAGTCGACTCAGAAACTGGCCTCAAAGCGGCCACTGCCAACACCTCTTGGCAGGCCCCAAAGCTGACTCCAGACTTCAGAATTCATTTTCTGGTCTGGCCATGTCACAGTTTTGACGTTACATGGAAACTCGGTCAATGCGCCAGTTTTGTGTCGTTCTGGTACGGTGGACAGTGAGGGAAGACTAGAGGTCCACATCAGATATTGGTCGAAGCCACTGCTCCCAACCTATCTGGTGTGTGCCTCGACGCTTCCTTTCACCGCTGCCCACCTGCTTAGTGCGGAACAAGTTGCACATTCACTCGCTTGCGTCACAGACATCTTAACGCAGCTCTGTCTGCAATATAGCACACTTCAGTGAAGGATGATAAGAGGTACCCACCGATATTTGGTCGACGCCTCTTGCTCCCATCCTATCAGGTGTGGGCCTCGACGAACATCTTCCTTCACCGCTACTGACGCAGGCATCGACCGACAACACAACACCGACCACATCTCCTCTCTTCCATCTGTCGCGGCACATCGCCTTGACTAGTATCTTGCGTGATAAGATCACTTCAGTCAAGCGATCGCCACCACAGTTCGACTGATCAAACATCAGGCCCGAACACACCGACAGATCGAAACCAATCATGTTTCGCAGAGGAGGGATAATCACTTGCGGGGGAGTCCTGTAGCGGTTCACCCAATGCACCACTACAATTATTCCGGTTCAACCACAAGCTCGCCACACATTGGGTGCCACCTGTATCGGCACATTGGGAACTATGTCACATGACGTACAATGACCAACCACTGACCGGCTTGTCCAAAAATTCAACGAAACAAATACGAAAGACACACAACACAAAACAAAATAAAATATTCTTAATCAGTCGGCTTTCACATTTCATCGCGGCGACATGCCGCCCAACTCGCGCGGTAGAAAATGGTGGTGAAGAATAGAAAATAAATGTTTTAACTTTAACAAAAATAATTTCATAAATTTGAAAATAAATGTGAATTTTTTTATTAACATTAAATCAACGAATACTCTCTTCATACCAACCATTTAAATTATAAATACAAAACAAAATAAATAATTCCTGTTAATAAAATATGTGTGTTTTTATTATACAAAAATGGCGTAGTCATCGAGGCATAAATGACATACGTCAAAGATAAGATAATTGATGTATCTTATAAATTATTTTTATAACATTGACCTAATGATCCTCGTCTGTTTGTCGGTTTGGTGTAGTGAAAATAATTTTGCAACAAATATTTTATTTGAACTTTATGAGTTTTGTGATCTCGTTTAATTGTATATTAATTAAACTCCAACATGTGTGCATTTTGACTATGTTATTTTAAATATTGTTCAGATATTTAAATAAATTATCCTTAAACGACCGAATAAATTTAACGTATGCATTCAGGCCTCAAAACGAGTATGTTGCGATCAAACAAATTTTAAAAAAATCAATTTTTCATCAATCAAACAAAATATATTGTATATTTCGTCCTACTTGGCCGCCGAGAATAAAAATATACAAGCACATTATGACGAAGGGCCATAAAATAAAATCATAATTTTCTTTTTTGCGGGTATATAAATAAAAAAAACGACAAGACGATTCACGTAAACCAAAATCCACCACCTGTTTCAAACGACATCAAATTATATTCAAATGAGGATAATAATATTATTGTGGTTCCCTCGTATTCGTATTATGTATAGTATGTATATTAACCCCGTACCTTCACGTGATTTTCTTGTATTTTGTGTGGGTAAAATGAGCAAAAAAAAAAAAACAAAAGGTAAACTCTATGAAAAATGAAAATTATATTGAAATTTTATTATATTTATATTTATTAAATTGTAAATTTTTTGATTTGAAATTGAAATTTATATGATATTTCGTATCCCGGCTCTTTTCTTAGTGCGGTGTGTAGAGATACAAAAGAAACTGTGGAGAAATGAAAAATGATTGGAAATTGAGTTTTTTTTTTGTTTTGTAAAATAGAAAATTTATTGTATTATTATAATTTATATTTTTTGTATTTGTATACATACAACTTTTCGTGACAGTTATGGAAATAATATTTTTGTTTCGTTACTTTGATCTTTGAGGCGTTATGATGTCGATTTTAGATTTAAAAGTAAGGTGCGATGGCTATGTATGGTTTACTAAGAAATTTTGAATTATTTATGTAACGTTATTTAAATCGCATTGATGTTATTTTTTTGAATATATTTATTGGAATGGCATAGATATGAATAAATCAAATGCTGGAAACAGATTTAAACAGCGAATAATAATGCTTCGATTTATTAGAAAATCTTCAAATTTTATTTTGATTTATTTATTGAGCAACACGTTTTTATTAAGTTGAAGTGTTTTTTGTAAGGTGTTTTTGCAAGTAAACCTTATCAACATGTCACAATTTTTGCTTTAAAATTAAAAATTTTTTATAATAAAATTAAATATTCTTAATTTTTAATATTTTAGAATTCGGTAAATAAAATAAAATTTAATTTTCTATATTTTTTTAATTTTTTAAAATCTTTAAATTTATTAAATTAAATTCTATTAATCTTCAATACTTTAAATTCTGAGAGGTAATTTAATTTTTAAATACAGTTAAGTTCTTAAATTTTTTGAATTTTATAAATTTTTTAAATATTTAAATTTCTCAAATTACTTAAATTTTAAAATATTTAAATTTTCGAAATTCTTATTTAAATCATTTCAAATTTGTTTAAATTGAAATAAAATTTATTAAATCCAAAGAGATAATCCTTTTAAATTATTTCATTTTACGGATTTCTTTAAAATTTTTCAATTTGTTAAATTCTGTGAATCCTTAAAATTTTTTAACGTTTCTTAATTAACTGAATTTTTTAAATTCTCCAATTTTTTTAAATATTAAAAAAATGTATTTCTTCTCAGAATTCATCTACAAATTTTAAAAAAATATTTAATTAAATGTTTTAATTAAAATATTAAAATAGCTGATTCGTTGAAATTTTATAAATTCGCATTTTTTTAAATTTTTAAATTTTAATAAATGATTTAACACTTTAGCTTCTTTAATTTTTTTAATTATTTGAGTTACTTAAATTATTTAAAATTTAAATATTAAATTTTTAAATTTCTGCCTTTTTAAAATTTTGAAATGTTCTAAATTTTTTAAATATTTTAAAATATTTAGATTTTTCAGTATTACTTTACATAATTATATAAATATAAATCTACTTATTGAACGAAATAGTATTATTAAATTCATTAGATATTTGAATTATTAAAAATTGTTCAAATTATTAATTAAATTTGTAAATTACGTTTTCAATGTCAATAATTTAATAATGCATGTTTCAATTTTAAGAAACAGTACCTAATTACTCGGAAACCCTTAAACTAATTCAATTTCTTCAAATTCTTTAGTTTCTTCAATTTTTGTAATTTTTTTTTTAACTCTTTGATTAATTTCTTAAACTTTCTGAATCAATTAATCTCTTTAACAGATTCTAATAAATTATATTATTGTTTATTATATTTTAATTATATTAATATTTATATTATTGTTATTAAATATTTATTATCTATTTTTATTACTTAAATATTTTTAATTCTCAAATTTTTTATCACTAAAATTTTCTGTCGCTGATTTTTCGAGATTGTTCAAATTAATAAAATAAAAATGTATGCAAAATAAAAAGGTTTTTTTTCTCTGGATTTATTTAAATTTTTTAATTTCTCGAAATTTTTAAATTTTGTGGAATTTATTTAAATTTTTATTATTTAGATTTGTAAATTATTAAAACTATTTGTAATGATATTAAGTTCTGATTTTTCTTAATTAATTAAATCCCCCAAATTTCTTAAATTCTTTGAACTTAAAGATACGAATGATAATTGTTAATATCTTAAGAAACAAAATAAAATTAAAATTTTTAAATGCTTTAAAAGTTTTAAATTTTTGGAATACTTTACATTTTTTAATTTGTTCTAATATTCAAATTCTCTTAATAAAAAAAAAATATATTAAATTGTTTAAAATTCTAAATTTTATAATTACTTTAAATTATTTTAAGATTTTAAGGCTACTAATTATAAAAATTAAAAATTCCTACATCAATTTTAAGGAAAAAATGTTTCTACGAGGGAGTCTATCTCCAGTACCGACTAAGATACACAGCTTTAAAGAAAATTTGCTCGAGCCAGTACCAACACTCACGGTCAATAGCTTATATTTTACTCGACTTGTATTAGTTTTCCAGAGCATTGATTTTTGGGATTGAAATTATCTGTTAATCAGTCAGTGTATTAGACCGCTGCGTCGACATTCAAACGTGAAAATATTTGGAGATTTCAAAACATTTCTGTGTTTGATCAAATTTTTCCTGATAAAATATATTATCAACATGTTATTTTTATATTTTTTATTGATGCTCCAAATTAATACCTACTATAACTAAGAATAAATATTTGGCTGCAGTCTTACAGTTTCAAAGATAACCTGGAAAAGGCCGACAGATATAAAAATGTTACATACTTACATACGACCAATAATTTTGTGTTATTAGTTTTTTAGATTTTATGATTATAACTCATGTAGCGAATGTTCTCCTCTATTTTGAATGCATTTTAGGGCCATTTGATGCACTTCACGTGCTACGTTAATTAAACAAAATTCTTTTCAACGAGAACTGCTCCTTTAGAGTATAGACGGCAGTTCCCTCGAATGTTTGCGTTTTCATTTCGTAGACTTTGAGAAACAGGATGCTTTTTTAACCAGCGAGCTGACTCAAATCCATTGTTAGCCGCAATAGCTGATAACTATACATAATTAATTTTACGAGCTGTTAGGAATGACCCGTTAATCAACATTCGACGACTGTCACTACGTTTCAATGTATCCAAGTTTAAAATTTGGAAATTGCTTATCATTCCACACCTGGGTCCTGATTCTCTAAAAAATAAGATAATGGGTAAATGTGTAAACTCGTAAATAGCAAAGCTTTCTTTTATTAGTTGAACATTTTTCGATTTTATTTGAAATCGAAAAAGTACTAATTCATTAAAGTAAACTTCGTTTTTTGCAAGTTTACACATTTACCAATTATCTTATTTTTTAGAGAATCAGGGTGGTGCACAGGATATATTACATACTGATCTGGAGAAAAGGAATGAGTTTTCCAATTGGTTGTTGGAAAGAAACACAGAGGATAAGACGGATGAATCAATTTAATAGAGGTCAAATAATCAATTTCCACAATTTACATGCATGGGTGAAACTAATCCACAATGCAAAAAGCAGACGTCTAATAGGAAACCATCTGATTAGATCATTTAGACTACCTGCGACACTAGAAAGTGCTTATTATTTGGAATTCCTACGTAGAGAGTAGCCAATTCTTTGAAAGGATGTACCGTTACTGCAGGTAAGTAGGATTATTCATCAACACGACAACCGATCCACACTTTGGCCACCAAATAAAAGATATACCGAATTCCCACTATGGAAACTCCTCGATTGGTCGTTTCAGGCTCATTCACTGGCCCGCCATAACGCCTGATTTAACGGTGATGGACTTTTTTATTTGGGGTCGAATAAAAGAGCTGGTTTCAAACCAAAGAAATTTAAATCACAGAATTGATGAACAGCCGCCCAAACACGAGCACATTTACGGAATTATAATGTAACACAAGAAGTACAGGAAACAGCCATAATATGCATCCAAATAGAGGAGGACATTTTAAACAACTACTATAATAATAAAATCTATTAAAATCATAAAATAATATTTTTTTTTATGCAATCCTTTCCCTCGGTCCAGAATATCTCTGAAATCATAAGACTTAAGCGACTTGTTTATTCTTAGGATTGGTAGGTATTAATATGAAGCATTATTATAAATTTTCTCACAAAAAATTTGATAAAACACAGAAAAATTTTCAAATTTGCAATAATTTCCACGTTTGAATATCAACATCTATGAAGTGAAGGCCTACGATTAAAAGATAATTTCAATCCCAAAAACGCATGCTCTTGAAAACTAACATACGTCGAGTATAATATAATCTATTGACCTAAATGTGAGTGTTGGTACTGGCTCGAGCAAATGTTCTTTAAAGTTCTGTATCTCAGTGGATACTGGAGATAAACTCCCCTCGCAAAAACAATTTTTTGCTCTAAATTGATCAAGAGATCATCCCTTAAAGGATAAGTATTCAAGTACAAGACGATCCCTGTATATCTGAATTCTTGAAATTGTTCAAATTTCTTAAAACACTTAATTTTTTTTAATTTCTTTTAATGCTTTAAATTCTTCAAAATAAAATAAAAATGTATATTAAATATAAAGAGTTTATCTCAAACAAAACTAATGAAGCAAAACAAAATTAAAATGATTTATCTATTTCAAAATTAAAAATTTAAATATTTTCAATTTTTTAAGTTATATAATAATTAAATTGTGTTAATTTAAACAAAAACACAATAATTAATAAATGTTTTGAAATTCTAATTTTATTAATTCTTTAAACTCTTTAAAGTGTTTAAATTATGAAAAATTAGTTTATTCAATTTATTTAATTGTTTAAAATATTTTTAATTTATTTCATTGAATTGTTTAGTAGTGAATATATTCTATCTCTGAATTCTCGAGATTATCCAAATTTGTTGATTTCTTTAAATTCTTTAATTTTTTTTTAAATAAATTTGATTTTTAAATTTAAAATGTATGCAATATAGAGTTTCCCTCTAGAATTCTTTAAATTCTCTCTTAATTTTTCAAAATATTTTAATTCTTAGAATTATTTAAATTTTTTAAATCCAGTTAATTTCTTAAATTTTTCAAATCCTTTTAATTTTTTAAATTTTTTGTAATATTTAAATTTCTCAAATTACTTAAATTTAAAATATTTAAATTTTCTAAATTCTTATTTAAATTATTTAACTTGAAAATGAATTTATAAAATTTATTAAATTCGAAAAATTCTTTAAAAAATATAAATTTTTCAATTTTTTAATTTGTTCAATTCTATCCTTTACATTTTTGTTGTTTCTTAATTAACTTAACTTTTTAAATTTTCTAATTTCTTTAAATATTAAAAATATTTATTTCTTTAAATTCTATAAATTTTTAATAAATATTTAATTAAATATTTAAATTAAAATATTAAAATAGCTGATTAGTTGAAATTTTATAAATTCGCATTTCTTTAAATTCTAAATTTTTAAAAAATAACTAAATACTTTAGTTTCGTTAATTTTTTAAATTATTTGAGTATTATTTAGAATTTAAATATTGAATTTGTAAATTGTTGTTTTTAAAAGTTTTAAATCAATTCATTTCTAAATTTTCTAATTTTTTTAAATATTTTAAAATAGCTATTCAGATTTTTTAGAATTTATTTATATATCTTTTTATAATTATATAAATATAAATCTAATTATTTAACAAATTAATATTATTAAATTCATTAGATATTTGAATTATTCCAATTAATTAAGTAGATATGTAAATTCCTCTTTCAATTTCAATAATTTAAAAATTCATCTCTCAATTTTAAAAAAAATAGTTAGGTACTATATTCGTGATTAATTTCTTCAATTTTTTGTATCAATTAATCTCTTTAACAGTTTATAATAAACACTTTAAATTTGAATTTTTTTCCAAATAATTTGAATCGCATAAATTATTTATATTATTTTTATGAAATAATTATTTTCTATTTATATATATTCTATTTAAATATTTTTAATTCTCAATTTTTTATATTTGAAAATATTTCTGTATTTAATTTTTCTTTTACTAAATCAATTTTTTTTCACTAAATTATATCTATCTCTGATTTCTCGAGATGTTTCAAATTTATCTTTAGATTCTTAAATTCATTTAATTCTTTAAATTCTTTAAATTTATAAAATAAAAATGTATGCAAAATAAAAAGGGTTTTCCTCTCGATTTCTTTGAATTTTTTAATTCTAAAATTTTTTTAAATGTGTAGAAAATATTTAATTTATTTATATTATTTAAAATATATAAATTATTTAGCTTTGTAAATTATTAAATGTATTTAAATTGATATCAAGTTCTAAATATTTTTTTTTAATTAATTAAATCGCCCAATTTTCTTAAATTCTCTAAATTTATAGATATTAAAGATAATTGTTAATAGCTTCAGAAACAAAACAAAACTAAAATCTTTAAATGCTTAAGATTTTTAAATTTTTTCAGTACTTTAAATTTTTAATTCCTTCTACGAGTAATATTTCAATTCTCTTAATAAAAAATAATAATTATTAAATTCTTTAGAATTTTAAATTTTTTAATTTCTTAAAATTATTTTAAGGCTTTTAATTATAAAAACTAAATTTCGTTAAATTATTAAAATTTAAATTGAAGTTATTTTTTTAAATTCTTTAATATCACTAAACTCTTTCTATATCTCAATTCTTGAAATTGTTTAAATTGGTTGATTTCTTTAAATACCTAAATTTTTTAATTAATCCTTAAAATTCTTCAAAATAAAGTAAAAATATATGTTAAATATAAAGAGTTTATCTGAAACAAAACAAATGATGCAAACAAAATTAAAACTTTAATTTCTTTAAAAATTTAAATACTTTCAATTTTTTATTTCATTTAATAATTAAATTGTGTTAATTAAAAAAAAGCACAATTAATAAATTTTTTAAAATTCTAATTTTATTAAATTCTTTAAACTTTTTAAAAGTTTTAAATTATGAAAACTTAGTTTGTTCAATTTATTTAATTGTTTAAAATATTTTTAATTTATTTCATTGAATTCTTTATTATCACTAAATTTGTTCTATCTCTGACTTCTCGAGATTATCCAAATTTGTTGATTTCTTTAAATTCTTTAATTTTTTTTTTTTTAAATAAATTTGATTTTTAAATTTTTCATATTTATGAAATAAAAATGTATGCAATATATGTATCTATAAAGAGTTTCCCTCTAGAATGCTTTAAATTCTAAAGTTCCCTTAATTTTTCGAAATATTTTAAATTCTTAGAATTATTTAAATTTTTTAAATCCCGTTAATTTCTTAAATTTTTTGTAATATATAAATTTTAAACTACTTCAATTTTGAAATATTTAAGTTTTCTAAATTCTTATTTATATTATTTAACTTGAAAATAAATTTATAAAATTTATTAAATTCAAAAAATTCTTTAAAAAATAATCCTTTAAAAAATATAAATTTTTCAATTTTTTAATTTGTTCAATTATGTCCTTTACATTTTAGAACGTTTCTTAATTAACTTAATTTTTAAAATTTTCTAATTTCTTTAAATATTAAAAATGTTTATTTCTTTAAATTCTATAAATTTTTAATAAATATTTAATTAAATATTTAAATTAAAATATTAACATAGTCGATTCGTTGAAATTTTATAAATTCGCATTTCTTTAAATTCTAAATTTTTAAAAAATAATTAAACACTTTAGTTTCGTTAATTTTTTAAATTATTTGAGTTACTTAAATATTGAATTTTTAAATGATTGTTTTTAAAATTTTTAAATCAATTCATTTTTAAATTTTTAAAATTTTTTAAATATTTTAAAATATTCAGATTTTCCAGTATTTCTTTATATAGTTATATAAATAGAAATCTATTTATTGAACGAAATAAAATTATTAAATTTATTAGATATTTGAATTATTCCAATTAATTAAGTAAATATGTAAATTCCTTTTTCAATTTCAGTTAGGTATGTACTATACTCCGAAGCTCTTAAAATTAAAATTTGCAATTTTATTTGAATTCTTTAGCTTCAATTTCTTTGACATCTATGATTTTTCCAAATTCTTTAAGTTGATTAATTTCTCCAACTTTTTGTATCAATTAAACTCTACAGTTACTAATAGTAATAAATACTTTAAATTTCAAAATTTTGTCAAAATAATTTGAATCGCTTAAATTATTTATATTATTGTTGTATTTTAATTCTCAAATTTTTTATATTTCAAAATATTTCTATGTTTATTTTTTTCCTTTACTAAATCAATTTTTTATAACTAATTTTTTTCTATCTCTGATTTCACGAGATTGTTTAATATTATTTATTTTTTTTTAAATTCTTTTGGATTGATGGGTTATGTGAAGTGTTTAACCTGAGTTATTGCGAAATAGAAACGATTATAATTTTTATGTTCTTGGTCGAGATTTTGCCCTTCAGAAATTTGGCTTTCTAAATTATCTTCACTATTTTAATTAATTTAAATCACACAGTGTAGATATAATGCACGATATATTGGAAGGCATCTGGCAGTATAAACTTAAATTTTTTCTTTTACCATATATTTGACAAAAGAGAGAAAACTAATTTACATAGATGATTTTAATAAAATAATTAAAAATGCTAACTGTGGATACCTTAATCGTTCAAACATACCCTCGCTAATAAATTTAGAGAGCAAAACTAAAAATTTAAAACAGACAGCATCACAATTTTGATACTTATTGAGATATTTTCCAATGTTAATTCACCGATTTAATAGAAAAAGCCAACTCTGATTTTTTTAATAAATTTAATGTTATATTGCTCCTCATTAAAATAACCAACATCATATTCTCGCCGGAATAAAATCTTGAAACAACAGAACGACTTAAAACGCTAATTATAGAACACCTTAATGAATTTATTGCAAAATTGGGGAACCGGAGTCAGGAGAACTCCGTTTTGTTTTTTTCGGTGTACCTAAGTGGCTGCATATTTGTATAGAGAGCCAAATATACTTTCTACCCAAAAATTATAACAACTTTCGAAAATCTACAGGATAGGTGACTTAGGAGAGATGTGTGCCGTTCATACGAAATTTGATTATAAAAAACTTATCACTTTGGTCCAAATATAGTATTCAAGTACATAATTTAATGAGTAGTCAGGAATCAACTCTAACCAAAAAATATAAGAACTTACAAAAGACTTAACAATAAGTGACCTGTAGGACGGGCATGTTCCGTTCCTATATGCAAGTTTATATTAAATTTGATTTTACAAATTTTGGCAATCTGGCCCAAAGGTCTTACCCAAGTGGCTGTATAATTTTAAGATCATCTCTAACGAAAAAGTATAGCAACTTTTACAAATCTAAACAATAAGTGTCTTAGGACGGAAATGTTGCGTCACTATGTGTAAGTTTTTATATTAAAAAAATTGTCAATTTGGCCAAAAGATCGTACAATATAACAACTTTCTAAAATCTAGGCGATAAGTAAGTTAGCGCAGATACCATATGATCCGTTGTTATATGATAGTTTATTAGACATTTGATACTAAAAAAAATAGTTCAATCTTGCACAAAGATCATATCCAAGTGGGTCCATATTACGGGCCGCCCCGGTGGCACAGCTCCGGAGGTCCCGGGTTCGATTCCCGGCGAGTGATGAAAAAATCACGGCTGGTTAAGGGTAGGATCAATGAATTAATCACTCATTATCCGTTAACAAAAATGATTACGAAACTTCAAAATGAAGCGGCCAAATCCCTCTATGGGATGTAGCGCCAGCGAAAAAAAAAAAAACATTTTTAGGACATTAGTTTTGAACGGAATTATTATTCTCTTTCAAGCAGTATGTCACATAAATATATCGTAAATATGCTTATTTAATTTATATTAGAATTTAATTAGTAAGTATTGTGATTTTTTAAACTGTTTAAGAATGATAAAAATGGTAGGAAATTATTG
Organism: Tipula helvola; assembly: GCA_963556165.1. NCBI lineage: Eukaryota > Metazoa > Arthropoda > Insecta > Diptera > Tipulidae > Tipula > Tipula helvola. The sequence goes on from CAUVYM010000734.1 coordinate 19,351, forward strand.
GACCGAAAATCCCTAGGTTTGGCAATTAAAAAACTATACAACAGCTGGGATTTCCAATTTTCAGATTCTTTCAATTCCCAAGTTTTTCAGCTCTTAAAAAAGGTATGTAGGTACTTAGAAAAGTTGGTTTTATTTCTGGAAGAATTATTTCAGTGTTAATTTTGATCCAAAGCAGACAGACAAAAAACCATCTTGAATTAGTTCAATTTTGTCATTTTTACTTGGCTGTTGAGAATGACATTTTTACGAAAGAAATCTGTAACACTAATTTTTATACATTGTTTCCATATTTTTGTTGCATTTGCTGAGAAATTAATTAGTTGATTTTGGCCCTCATTTGTAAAGGTTATTTTATTTCATACTGTGTGGCATATTTGGTATTTCAAACTAATCGTTTTGCCATCAGTAATTTGTTGATTTTTTTTTTTTTTTTAATTAATGTGCAAGAAATCAGAAATTATGAGTTATGCGAACTTGAATGGATCATATTAATATTTATAGAAATAATTAGCGAATAATGTAACAATAAGTAATTAAATACAAAATTTATTTATTTTTAATATTTTGTTATATACATACCTAGTTCAATTAAACTATTAAATAATCGATATATTTATGGAAAAATTGTTTATGAATATTACACCACAACTGGTTTAGTTTTCTCTACTAAAATAATTATTTGTATTAAATATAAACAATTTGTTTAGTTCATCACATAATTAAATTAATTATTACCAATAATTATTTGCTTTGTGAATTTGAATGTATATTCAACTAAATTGGTTGTAGAGGTGAGAAATAAATATTTTATTTGGTTTGATTTCATGTGCTAATGCGAGTTATAATCAATGACCAAATTTTTCTTTTTAAGGAGACTTGTCCAAGAATATCGGAATTCGATTGGTATATAAAAGCTGTGAATTTCTTTTGTTATATGAAACTTAATAAATTAATTCTCTAATTAAAATTAGTTAAGTTTTCTATTCGACTAGATAATAACTAGAAAACATTTGGAAACATTTATCTTCTAAACCATATCTATATTACGTATATCAACAATCAACATGTTTGAACTTATTTGCAAAATACTAAAATTGGTATTTAACAAATTTGTTATCCCTATAAAATTTAAACGTGGACAATTCTTTTGAATTTAGCTAAACAAATGTAGGTATGCATGTTTAGAAATATTTTTGTGAAAATGGTACAGATATTTTCAATTTATAATTTTACCAATTGTTATAGATTTGATTCAGAATTATTATTTTTGTTTTGATTAAAATTTCCACATAAATTCCAAAGAAAAATTAGTTTCCAGTAGTATCGACTTCTGTTGGTTTGAGTTTAGCATCGATTTAATTTATTATCCACTTTCACAGACATTAAATAACCAAACGATTAACACTTTATATAAATCTTTATAAAAAAATGTGTACATACGTACGTCGCCATTTCGAATACAATTAGACGAGGACGATATGTCGCCACATTTTTTTAAAAGCAATTATTTATAAATGGTGCAATTATGGTTGCAGCATTTTAAACATACATACGCATTAAAATAACAACTTATTGATTAGTTTAGCTTGTGATTCACCATTTTTATCAACACACAAAAATAAAAATCATAAAAAACTATATTTTTGTATAGTGACACTAAATAGCAAATTTTATTAAAATTATCGAGCTTTAAACACCTAATCAGAAACAAAACTCAAAATATTATATTTTTAAATAATAAAGTTGAAATTTTTGAATAGTCCGTTCTCGCAATAGTACAACTATTTAAAAGCTACGATTATTAAATATTGAG
>CAUVYM010000735.1:0-14296 GCA_963556165.1 Tipula helvola
CATTCTCTGACACCACATTAAATGAAAGGATTCAATAAAATCGACCGACCATACACAGTTCAGTAATATTAAACGTGTCAGGCAAATATGATATCTTTTCCACTAAATGTATTTTTTTGATATTAAAATGAATTTGTTTTGTTTTTAAAATGAATAACTTTTTCAGTTTTAAATAACATGTGGAACTTCTAATGGTGCATTCCAAATCATCTATTTAATAAAACATATGTCGAGGTAGTTTTACTTTCCTGCGAAATTAAAATGTCTTTTTGGCTAGTGTCCGGCTAGTGGGTTGTCGTTCGAATCCCGCTGATGTGTTTTTTTTTAATGACATAAATAAAATAATAATAATAAATAACAAATTGATAATTTAAAACTAAAAAAGGTTAATGTTTATTTAAATTGCTCATTAAAACATGAAATGATTGATTTCTAAACTTTAGCTTAAACATAAACTCGACAAATAAGAGGCTTAAATCACACCTACTAGTGATAAATCTCAATCTAAACTTTCTCTTATAGACAGATCACCTGTTTTCGATTGCCTGGGTATTAGCTCCTGTATGGGGGTCAACAAAATTCCTGCTGTGGTTTACTGTCAAATGAATAAACCCAAGTTCTTCGAGGTTAACGGAACCTCGCCAGCAATCAGTTATAATTGTTGTACCCACTTCAACACATTCTGTTAATACATTTGCAAGCATTTCTTGATTTCGAAAAAAAACTTCACGGAAAAAAATATTACCAGTCACTATATCCACACCACCCACAACCCAGCTAGAACGAACGAGTCTTCCCACGTTAAATTTTCGTTTTGAAAATTTAGCTTCATTGACTTCTACCACAGACCCAGGGCCACCAATTTTATTCGGTATAATACGTCGCATAATGTAAAACGCTTGTAAGCTTAAAATTTTATACCATTTCGATGGTTGAAGTTTACCCATTGACCCCCCGAGTTCTAATCCCATTAATTTTTTTTTTTACTTTTTTTTATCTTTTTTTTTTATCTTTTTTTTTATCTTTTTTTTATCTTTTTTTTATCTTTTTTTTATCTTTTTTTTATCTTTTTTTTATCTTTTTTTTATCTTTTTTTTTATCTTTTTTTTATCTTTTTTTTTATCTTTTTTTTATCTTTTTTTTTATCTTTTTTTTATCTTTTTTTTATCTTTTTTTTATCTTTTTTTTATCTTTTTTTTATCTTTTTTTTTTTTTCTTTTTTTTTTTTTTTTCTTTTTTTAAATTATCTGTAAAAAAAAAAGACCATTTTCATTTATTATGTTTCCAAAAAGAAAAGAATTGAAATCAATATTTGACAACGAACCGCAAGCAGTGGCGTTTTTAAAATCATATGGTATAATTCCCTTGATTTTATCATGCCCTGTTTGTTCTCATTCTTTTAAGTCGTTGGGAGATTTTAGATTCAAGTGTCGGAAAAAAAATTGTCGGAAAATTACTTCAAGTTTAAACGATACAATATTTCGTAAATTACTTTTGAGTTTTTCAGATTTTTTGCATTTAGCTTATTTGTGGCTATCAAAAGCCTCATTTACGACCATACATTTAATAACTGGTCATTCAAAAAGAACTATTTCCAGAATTCAAAAACTTTTGCTGGCCCAGATTATCCATGAAATAGAAGAAAGTAAGATAAAAATAGGTGGCCCCGGTATTGAAGTACAATTAGATGAATCTAAATTTGGAAAAAGAAAATACAATAGGGGTCATCGTGTTGAAGGTGCTTGGGTTTTTGGTGGCATAGAAAAATCAGAAGAAAGGCGTTTTTTTGCCGTTGTCGTGGATAATAGAAATGCCTATACTCTCAATGAAATAATTCTTAAATATGTCCTTCCTGGTTCGATTGTAATTACCGATGGATGGAAAGGATATTCTTTGTTTAAAAAGGATGAAATGTTTCAACATCATATGGTAAACCATTCGATTTCGTTTAAAAATGTCGATGGTAAAAACACTAACCGTATTGAAGGCACTTGGAGTGGGGTTAAGAGGAATGTACCTGTAAGATGTAGGGTAAGAAATAAATTACAGGGAGAATTATTTGAATTTATTTGGAGGAGGAAACATGCTGATGGGTTATGGGAAGCTCTTTTGTCATCTTTAAAATACAAAAAATAAAGTTTTTCCTATATTCTAATCTTTTGTTGAAATAATTAAAAAATTAAAAATATAATAAAAAATTAAATAAAAAAAGGAAAATAAAAAACAAAAAATAATATAACGAGATTAGAACCCGGGGGGTCAATGGGTAAACTAAGTCCCATTTCGATATAGTGTCTCGGGATTTACTATCAATCTCATGCATGGTAAAATTCTGAGTAAGATTCCAATACCAGAAGTAGATCAAATCTATCAACACTGGTAGTTCTAATTTAGTGTTATATAAAATAGTGCCAAACAACAAGGATTTTTTACGATTGCAATTGCTACATTTCCATCGAACTACAGTTCCATTATTATCTAAGAGGCATTTTCTTTTTTCACATTCATCACAATTTCGTTCACTCATGCCTTATTTATTTTGAAAAAGCCAGTTAATTGTTGTTTCATATGTCAAGGTTGCTTAAACCAAATTTCTATGAGTCATTTTTATTAATAATAATTTGTCAAATATATTGAGTTTAATCTTTAGACGAAACTTAAAAAAATGTATCAGCGGGATTCGAACCACACCCCGCTAACCGGACAGTCACCGTCTTTTTTATATTTCGCAAATAATTCTAAAATATTAAAACAATATGAAAAAATTCGGAACAAATATAAAGAGGAAATATCAATAAAAAAAACAACAAAAAATATTTTATACGACAATAATAAACAGTGGGTTTAATATAAACGGTCAATCCTATTATAGCGTATTTTAAAAAAAATAAAAAAAAGTTTTAATCAATATAGTCGTCAAAATCCGCACACATTAACATATCAATATTTCATTAAATCGTTTTTCCTTTTTAACACCCCGTTCCCAAATAAATTTAATTAAATAACTAAATTCTTGTTCTTTCTTAACACCGTTCTTTTTCCTAAGCACCTTTATAGCATGTGACCACAAACTTTCAATTGTTTGTGTATGAATTTCATCATCAAAAGGGTCGACAAAATTGTATGTATGGTCGAAGGTTAAATGCTCATATCCTTCCATCATCCATAATGCCGCTCCGTAAGCTCTCCATTCGTCAGTAATAATTCGTGTACCTTCAAAAACATTTTCAGTGATAATTCTTTGAATTGTAGATGCATTTCTATTTTCCACTGGTACAATAAAACTTTTATTACTCCCTCTTTCTACTCCCTCTACATATCCTTTTCCCTCAGTAATTAGACCACGATTGTATTTTCGTTTGAAAAATAAACTTTCGTCCATTTCAAACGGTTTTTATTGTACCATCATCATTAAATCCTTCTATTTTTGATTTATTAAGTTCGAAATAATACAAAATAGCATCCCGTATGAAACCTGACCATTTGCTCACAATATTTTTATTTAAACATAAACCATGTGCAATAGTTTCATTTTCTATATTTTGACTTCTTTTTTAAATCAGTTTTGTTATTAAAGGAAGTGATAGTTTTGATTTTTTAAAAAACTATTTGCCCGTATCGATTTTGTTGTTTTACAAGAACTGAAAATCCATCTGTATGTCACTTTTCTATGTTTATCTTTTATTAAATTAATTGAAATCATACAAGATTCACATAATCTTGAGTTTGAAATTAATCTTAGAGAAACAAGAAACGGAATGTAACTATTGGTACTTAATTGAGCATAAAGTGTGTTTTCGCTAAAATGGGTGTTTTTAATTTGGTTGATACTTAGTATTTTGTTGTTTTCAATGATAGTGCATTGTTGTTGAATTCTTGGCATTGGGGATTTTATTTTTTTTAAAATACGCTATAATAGGATTGCACCATATAAACCCATCATACGTGTTCAATTACTTTTTAATAAATGCCACAATTTTCGATCTCCCAAACATCCAAAAAATCAAAATTATTAAAGAAAAATATCTACATGTTCTTTTATCAGTTCCTTTGTTTATTTGGTTAACACTTCAAGCTTATAGGATTCTATGATCCGAGGTTAATACGATTTAAACAATAATTCGTTTATGATCTACGGCTTTGTGGGTGGGAGAATTGACATAGATCATAAATATTAAAAAAGCTATGTATATATAGGAAATAATAATCAACTTATAAATATAAATTTCGATCAAGATTTATTTACTTATTGAATTCTGAAATGTCTCTTTTGAATATAAATACATGCTAACAAATACACAGATTAAAGAATACCGAAATTGAAATTCAGCAAGCAGAAAATATAGATTTTCGACCCCAACCAATTTTAATACACCACGTTAAATTATTTTTATACTACAGAAAACTTCTTTAATCTAATTCTCGTGTATATCATAAGGACCTAATGAACTCATTAAATAATTTACATCCATATAAAATATAAACATGTTGTAAAATACAAGACTGTAAATATAAACGACGTATCAGAGCAAACTCCTTCAATGTAAAAAAAACAACCTAGCTCACGATCTTGAAGACAAGAAATTAACAACAGTTTCACGTTCATATAAATACTACAGATACAACCCAGATCTTATTAGAAGACACAACACCAACATGGCTGTGGCTACTTGTGTTCTATAGAAATAGACAACAATATCAAGGCTTTACGTGCTGACTGTTGCTATGAAAAGAATAAAACAGTCACACCAAAAATCTTGTAAAAGAATAAAGTTTTTTGAAAGATGACTGCGTCTGCGACCTCAGAAACAGATCTCCCGCACCTTAAAGAATACGACAGATAGAAGATGTTTTAAACTAAATATTTGGTACATCAAAACCCATGTTATTCAAAATGCAAATTCTTTTACGGAATCATGTCTTTCCATTGCATCTTTACAGATCGATCGTTTTTCAGAAAAAGAGGGTTTGTCCAGAGCAACGTTGCAATCTGGACGACCCCAGGGCATTTAACCAATCAACATTTTATAAAATGTGAATTATTTCTCTTTCAGTTAGAACGGCGTTTTTTGAAAATCTTTTTTTTTATAATCTGGGATGTTTTATTTGTTGTTTATATGCGACAGAAGATGTTGTTCTTTATCTAGGAAACACGGGCGAAATATTTTTTGTTTTACAACGCTTAAGAGAAGGTAATTTAACTAACTGTTTTAGTTTTTTGGTTACGTAGATGTTCTAATATACACGCCGGAATGTATGATCGGTCTAACTATCTGCGATGCCAAAATCATTGACTGTATCTCTCAGTCAATCGTTTATAATGCTGGTCTTACTCTACTATCCACATGTTGATATAGAAACTCTGATAAACAAAGGTTAAATAAAAACCAGGATAATATTTTTTAGATAATTAACATATAGAAATAAACCATATCTGGCGATGGTGAAGTATGGGTCACCCAGAAATTAAATTAAAAAATAAGAAAAAATTTAATTTACAAAATTTAAATGAATTTTAGAAAATATTCTTGTAGGAATTTTTTAATAAATTTAATTAACTGTATAAATTGTAGATACTAATAACCAAAAAACCTCTAAAATACTAACATTTTCATTACTACGCCTTGAAACCCACATTCTAAAATCAATATAATTAACTTTTTGTTCAAATTCTAAACCTCTTTTTTTCCTCATGTCATTTTTGATGTTCCCCCACCACCCTTCAATTGTTTTTGTGTGAATATCCGTATTAGGTACTTTAAAATCAATTGAATGGTTGACTGTTCGATGAGTATACAGTCAACCCTCTGTATATCGCCACCCCGTTATATCGCCATTTTTTTTAAGAAAGTCCTTTTAAATTAATGCTACCCCCTGTATATCGCCATGTTTTTTTTTGATATTTTCTGGGGTTTTTGATGGAGGATTGTTCGAATCCCGGCGGGGACACTTTTTAGCATTAATTTTTATTTTTTTTTATTTTTTATTTAAAATATGGATTTAAAAGATTATAGAAAATATTTTATTTTAAAGTTTAAAAATTTGTATTTTTATATACAAAAAAAATGTTTATATGCGGGTATATAATATTTTTACCTAATTTCAAAAATAAATATGTTTGATCGCAAATTATTATATTCTGAAAACTTCTAAGATTAAAGTATAATAACCGCAATGTAAAAAAATTAAATGTCGTAGTCAATTGAACTATCTGTTAATTAAATTGACTACGACACAGAGATTGATGAAAAAAACACTTTCCGTATTAAGTGAAATGAAAAATATAATATTTAAATCAAAAAATATAAATAAAAAGCAAAAAACAATCGATGATTTTCTAATAATTAAATGAAAATATTTTTTATTCTGTTATTTTTATCCCCCTGTATATCGCCATTTTTTTTAAAATTTATCGTTACCAATTTTGGCGATATATAGGGGGTTGACTGTAATTACAATTGGGAATACATTCCAAATTCCAATTGTCAGTAAAATAACCAGGCCACTGATCACTATAAATAATCGATCCTGGTTTTATAAACCTTTTATTCAACCCCACAAGTGTCTCTCTGTCCCTTCTTATAATTACTTGCCCGAACCACTTATTTGTCCCCCTTTCGATTCCACCAAACAACCATATTTCTGGATACCATCGACCTCGAAAATATTTTGGTTTTTTGGAAATTAAAGTTTCATCTATTTCGACAATAACATTTTCACCACCAATCATGAGTTCTTCATCGGTCAAGACCAATAAAGAGGAATAACAAATTTCATATAAAAAGTTATTCCAATCCGAAAGCATCTTGCCACTAATCCCAACCATTCCAGAAATTCTATTTGTTGGAATATCCTGGAGCCAAAAATAAGTGATCAGAATTAGTTGCTTAAGATTAAGTTTACTTTTTGCAAAAAAACTGTTTTTACGTATTGAGACTTGTGAACATTTTAATCGGCAGCGGAAAACGTAACCGTCTGATTTTCCCATTTTTTTAATTAAAGACATCTCAATGCCACATTGGCATCTTACACTTGTAGAAATTATTCCATGTAATTGTAAATAACGTATACAAGATAATTGGTCATTTACGGAATTAAATAGTGTGAAAATATCGTCAATGTGCATGGTTTTAGGTAACTTTTTTTAATTCATTTAAATTTTGTAAATTAAATTTTTTAAAATTTAATAATTTTTTTTTATTTTTTAATTTAATTTTTGGGTGACCCATACTTCACCATCGCCCCATATCTGATATACGACAGACTTAAGTATAAGCAATAAAACAAAGTTATTTTTCTGGGGAATGGTCTGGCTGTAAAATCGAGATCGCCAACATTTTAGTCCCATATTATGAAAATTTTATTTAAATTTTGTAATTACTATTTAATAAATCTTAATCTATATTAATTAGGAAACAGCTTATTAGTTTTTGAAAAAATGATGATTTACGATAAATGCATTTTTAACCAATAAAGCTCAGAGGTGTCAAAAACACAAAATTCATTTATTTTGAAAATAATAAATAATTAGTTTTTATTATGTTATACGACTAATATATTTTTTATCCTTTAATGATCACAATCTCTAAAAATTAGTAATTTGTAAAAAGAACGGTCTTTAGCTAACAGATTTTAATTTATAAATGAAAAAATTAAACAATCCATGACAGAAGTACTTGAATGGAATACTCTTTCACTGCAGGCTGAAAAGAAAGATAGAAGCACAACAACTATTTTATCAAATTTAACTGGAAAAGCCACAGCTGGTGATTTGATTATATTGATGGGTCCTAGTGGATGTGGAAAAACAACCTTTATTAACGCCATTTCTGGTTTCGTCGATAGCGATTTTCGAACAGATGGTGAAATACTTTACAATAATAATCCCAGATTATCAGATTTTACCGACAAGGTAGCGATTTTAGAACAAGAAAACATATATGATGAAAAGGCTACAGTGATGGAATACATTATCTTTTGTACAAAAGGTAGAAGAAAAAAAGATTCTATTGAAATGATAAATGTAGAAATTCAAACAATGTTAGAAGAATTTAGTTTAGAAGAAAAAAAAGATCTTCTTATAACCAAATTAAGCGGTGGTGAAAAGCGTAGAGTACTTATTGCCATTGAATTGTTATCAAATAAGTCAATATTGTTTTTAGATGAACCCATCTCAGGTTTAGATTCTCATTTAGCAATAAAACTCATCCATTATGTAAAGAAACATACACGTGATACAAAGAAGATTGTTTTCATGTCTATTCATCAACCAAGCCCTACCATTGTAAATTTCTTCGACGATTTTATATTTATATATAAAGGCAAGTCTCTTTATAGTGGTAATTATAAAGAATGTGAAAAGTTTTTTGCTGAAAAAGGATATATAAAGCCTGAAGAAGTAAGTTTTACCGAATATTTATTTGAACTATCAGCCAAATCCAGTGTTTTTGAGTCTATTCAAAAGGACATTAGCAGATTCAAAAATGAATTTTTACAAGCAGAACATGTTGAAACAAAAATGTCAACCAAAAGCTTTTTATCAAAAGAAAAGACATTTTCATTTTCCAATGTTTGGAGTTTGGCAAAAAGAAATCAAAGAGTTTGCTATCCAACATTTCTTTCTAAAATTTTGACAAGAGCAATATTGTTGTTATTGTCGATAATACTTTCTTGGCAGGTCAGAAGATTTATGTCTGTAAAACATGACAAATTCCCCGAATCGTTTAAAATGAGTATATCTCCTAAACAGCTTGTCGCAGATACCCTTCACTCTTGCTTCAATTCAATATTCATCGTTACGATCTTTTGCGTACATTCTGGAATCATAAATACGGTTTTAAATCAAAATAAGCTTATTACCTATGAACTAAAAAAAGGAATTTACAATGTGTACGAACTTATGGCCTCTATTTTTGTTACAATGGTATTTAATTTCTTTATAACTTCCTTACTTTGTCAGATAGTAATGTTCTATGATTATTTTACTTTTTTATTAGAATCTATTTTGTTGACTCTAATTTTAAATATTATTATAGCGATTGTTATTATTTTTATTATGGCAACCACTAAATCCATTATTTTAACAATTTTAATTGGGTGTTTGTATTATGTTTTATATAACTTAACTTCTGATGAATTTATAATTGAAATTCCAGTACTTCACAATTTTTACCTACTTTTAAAGATATTATATGCGTTTTTTGGTTTACTTCCTTGTTTTTTTATTTATGAAATAAACGTCCTGAATCTTGATGTTAATTATGCAAAATCTCTTGCTCTTGGCCAGACTTATAAGCTTTCTCTGATTTACAATTGCTTTATAAATATTGGTCAAGAAGCCAAAAAGTGGAAATTTATGTTAAAATCATTGATAACGTGGAAGATAAAGCTAAATATTTTAAAAGAGTTTGTTAATTACATGAAAAATGAACCAGTCTCGAGTATTGGCTTCATTATTCTATATTTAGTTATTACAAGTATTACTGCTTTATTTATATATATGGGATATATATCACTAAAGAAAAATCATTTGACGCCTTTAAGACTTAAATTACGGAATATCAAGAAAATTGATTAAAAATTATTAGTACCTTTTTAAAGTCATTTCTACTTTATTTTGTTTATTTTAACTTGTAATGTAAAGTTTTTTTTGGGGGATCATACATCTTCAAATATATAAATATTTTGGTAGTTTTTTTATAAAATGTTATCTACTTGACCCATATTAAAAATAGATTTTTGATGTCTCCTTTTTAAAAATAATAGAAACAAGAAAGAAATTGAAAATATATAACAAACAAATGTTACAAAAAGACACAATAAAGTTAATAATTTGACTAAACAATTGTCCCTATGTTTTCTTTTAAATTTATATATTAACTGGTTAATTCATTATCTCTTGGTGATAATAAAATCTTTAATGCACATCGAATAACTTCTTTTATATTTGGTTGCACATTGTTTATTTATAAACCAATCCAACATAATAATTTACATTCTTTTTGTATAAAGCCTTGTGGTTTCAAATCATACCCTTTAATACATCTGTATGAACAATGGGTGCTATATATATATACATTCCCTGCTATGCAGCCTTTTTGTCGACGCGTTATCTGGTCGCTTTTTTTACTTTCACAAACAGTGGTAAAATTTAAAAGTATTAAAAGTTTTTTTGGTGAAAATATTATAATTACCAAATTCTTTGATTTAACATCGTTGTTTTCTATATTGAAAACATAAATGAATCAAAACTAATACGTTTTTTTAGCTCTGTATCTTTTAGAAATTGTATTTTTAAGAGCACGCCGATCATATTCAATAGTCTTTATATGTAATCCAGTAACCGGGCCTTTGAAACTCTTGAAGTTGTTTACCGAACCATAATCATGCCCATTGCTTTTCTATACTCTTTCCATTCATAAGTATAAATTATGCTTCGCTTTTCAACGTATAAATAAATTTGTTCCGTTAATGTATTTCCACTGCGTTCATCACTCAAATTTATGCCATCCAAGGAATCACACAGATTCTATTCGTTTCCTTTTAATAAAATTTAATTGCTTTTTCTTATATTATTTGGATCGTCGTTTTTGTTATTTTATTTTTGCTTCTTTTAATACACTTGTTAGACAATAAAGTCAAATCACATTTCCATTACTGCTTAATACGTTAATTGTTGAATGAATAATTAAATTAATACTTGATTTTGATAAACTAACCTAGCCTAAGTTTTCTACATTTTCTTGAGGTACATCTTCCAAGCCTTTTATCGTTGATATTTTTCTTTAAATTGTGCTGTTATAGAATTTTTCGAATATATCTGATTATTAACCTCTTTTACTATTTTTTTCCAATCAAATTTCCTGTCATTTTGCAAAGGTTATACAAAAAATTACACGACGCTCAGATGCATCAACTAAAATGGTTCACCTTTCATGCTTTATAATTGACATCGTTAGTGTTTTAACGTACGTATTTTTGGTATTTTCGATGTACGACAACTTTCAGTGACTTATAAACATTTCCGGGCCCCTTTAACATGTTTTCAATTTCATAATAGCAACTTTCCTATTTTGAACTACAATTTTTTGAATCCTTGTCAGAATGTTTTGAAGATTAGTAAGGATACCGTTTCAGTGATGTTGTAAATTGTTATATTATCCAAACCGGCGTGTTGACAATACAAATGGTATTTATTTCGTTAAAAACATCATTTACTGCTGGTATCATTCCTCGTCTTCATTATTATTCATTAAAAATATCGGGTTTTCAAGTATTAATACTCCATTTAAAATTGTTTCTTAACCTTTAAAAAGTGTTAAAAATTTTACGTTACATCAACAACAACAATAACGCTATTTTAGCACGATATCAATCTATATTTTTTCGTTGAAGCTAAGGTATACATACAAGTTTATTTTCAGCACGAAACATAGAAATAAAAAAACTCAATGTAAATCACGGATATTTATTATAATTTATACAAGACTACTATCTTTAAGCATAAGTTTAGAAAATAAAAGCGATAAATCGTAATTATAAATAGTGTATATAAACCTAATCATATGTTTGCGATGTCCTGCCTACCAGTTTTTAAGGATTCTCAAAAATTTCATTGTGTTTTACGATTTGATACAAATATCCAAACCTTCCTAATTTTACGACACATTTCCCATAATCCGTAACAGCAGTTGCGCTTATCTTTCATTATGTTTGATGATTTATGTTTGGCACTAGAAATTATTTCGACGAAGAAACTTTTATTAGTAGTTAAATATACAACGCCAATTTTTCATGAAGATTTTATCACTTTCCCTACATTATATTTACATTTTTTATATTTGACTCGTCGGCCTCAACAATGTACAGATAAACCCAACTTGGTTACTACATAAACTCTTTCATGATTTAGTATTGGATTTCAAATAATTTATATTCAGGGTGAAATTTATCTACCAAAAACGTGAGAATCAATTATGATTTTTTTACTTTTTTCGAAAATCGTGTTATAAATCGAATTTGTACCACTACATATTCATCTAAAACTTTTGCGTACCTTTTTTCTTTTAATTTGGATGTAGTTACACTGGTCACTCTTAAAAGATAATTGTTTCCATCGTCTGTATTAAAGCTTTATCATTTGAGGTTATTAGCAAATAAACTGTATTTTGTTTGAAAATGTTTCATACCGAGAATATAATCGTTCCAGTGCCTCGCTGTGTTTTCCTTTTAAGTAATTAGATTCAACCCCTGTCAAATGTTTTCTGTTGATTTATTACTCTCATCAATCAAAACATACAACCGTGAATGTTAAGTACCTAGTTTCAATCCTTGCTCCGTATTCTAACCCCCAATTTAAACTTTGCTCCACATAAATAGGGCTTTCTGTATTTATCACAACGATAAAACATACCACCCCCTTCCCAATCATATTGTTTCTTACATCGCAAGTGGTATCATCGTCATGAATATAGACCTTTTATTAACTAACTGTTGAGTTCTTTGTACGAGTAATCATTGCTAGTTTGTTTAAAATTTATTCTGTAAAAAATAAAAGCCTCTTAAACTACCGTGCTAAAGAACTCGTGTGGAAAAACTGACACCAACTAAATTAGTTATTTATTTATGAGAGATTCTAATAATAAATGTTTTATCTTGTAGTAGATAGTGTTGGGAGGTTTTTAATAAGATACTTAACCTTAATTCATTTTTAAATCTGAATTGTGATCACAAATTAAAGTTTATTCTAACTGTCACGAATCAGCAACAATTAAATTCAATCTTTAATTAATAATAAATTCAATCTTTAATTAAATAATAATTAATTACTAATTAAAGATCGAATTTATTATTAATTAAAGATTGAATTTAAATATTACGTTTATATTGCTTCTTAATACTACCTAGAGTATTAGTAGTGCTTTTAGTGGGTGGATGATACAATATGGCCAATGTTAAAATGGACCTCATCCCCGGGAAAAGGTTCTTTTTTTATTCACCAGGATTCGTACCCAGCTACTTCCGAAAAGTATTTGTAGCATACCACTACACTATTGAGTTGGAGATAATACTTTTTATGGTTAACTTTCTTTTTTACCCCCCCACCCCTAAATTCAAAAATTAATAAATTAAAAATCAATAAATTAATAATAAAAAATAAAAAGGTAATAAATTAAAAAGGTAATAAATGAAAAAAAAATAGTAAAATAAATGAAACTTCACGATTTTAAATGCATAATTTATAATAAAGAAAATTTGGTGGCTTTTTTGCTCGAAAGACAAATTCTGCGTGTCCCTTACTGTGAAACATATAGGGTACAGATGAGCCCGACTCGTGACATTCTGAAATATAGATGTTATGTCAGAAGAAATTGGACGAAATTCACAAATGAGGGAACTTTTTTCAAAAATCAATTTTCCAGGGAACACACATGTCTTTAGAGCAGATATTCGTGTTGCTTTGCGAATGGTGCAAAAATGTGAATAACCAGGCTGCTTGTTTGGAATTGAATACCACGCCTTCAACGATAAGTAGATGGTATAATAAGTTTAATCTTATTGCATTTGAATACATTTATTCGTATTTTGAAGCACAACAAATAGGGGGTCCTGTTGTATTGTTGAAATTGATGAAACTGTTTTAACAAAAAACAAATATCATAGGGGTAGATCTTTCTATATCAAACTTGGGCTGTTGGTGGTGTTGTGCGAGGCAGTCCAGAAACATGTTTTGTTGAGATAGTCGAAAATAGAACAAGGGCATCTCTTTTGGAGGTTATTCGAAGAAAGGTGGCTCCTGGTACTACAATAATTACTGATTGTTGGAGGGGGTATTGTAGATAGAAGAAATTTGTGCTGATTTGGGATATTTACATATGACCGTGAATCATTCCTTAGGTTTTGTCAATTCTGATACCGGAGAACATACTCAAACTATTGAAGGGATGTGGTCGGTATTAAAAAGAGAATTAAGAAAGAGTGGTTCTAATCATGGAACTCTTTATAATCTTCTTGTGAAGGCTTATGTTTCGAGATTCAAGTTGATTTTTAGAGATGATATACTTGAAAAAATGTTATCTTTATTAGAAGTACAATAAATTTGAATTTTATTAATGATTTTTTTAATTTTAATTTATTAATTTATTACCTTTTTATTTTTTATTATTAATTTATTAATTTTTAATTTATTAATTTTTGAATTTAGGGGTAGGGGCATAAAAAAGAAAGTTAACCCTTTTTATTATACAGTCCGACCCCGTTTTTGGGGCACCCTCGGCTGTGGGGCACCCCGTCCCAA